>CAIGRB010112677.1:3254-44257 GCA_903798255.1 Fraxinus quadrangulata
AATTAAATTTCACACTTAATAAAAACTGCTTGAACACGGTATCAACCTGCATGTAGCAGTCAAAATCGTTAGAAACTCATTGTGTATGTTGTGACAGCCCATCATCCAGAGTTACAAATAGTGATATTAAAATTCTTTTTTAATTTATCTAGATTTTAGAATTTATAATTAAAAAAAACTTAATTATCGATGCTAAACGAATAAGTGAAGGCGGGGATTGATGTCTGATAATAAAACTCAGTTTTTTAATGTTTATTTTTCTGTTTGGAAAGCCATTTTCTATGTTTTTAATAGAAAGTTCTTTAAATTTTGTTTGGTCCAAAGGAGAATGTAACGAAAAAAGAACAAAAATATATCTTTAGTTTCATTTATTTGAAAAAACTTCAAGTTTAGCAAGTGAAAATTAAAGGCTAAACAACACAAAACCCCTACCTATTTGCCATTTCTGTCGAAAACCCATTACCTTTTGAAAATAGCACAAAACGTCCTTATTTCAAACATTTCTTGTGGAATACATCTTGTCGTCACATTTCGTCTACCCCACCTTTAAATCCCATTAAATATGGGAAAATGGGAAAAAAGAAAGGTCAAACCCCCTACCATTAGATATGTTGTGCAAAACTGCCCTCACCTATTGATATTAGCGAAAAATGTCATTGTTGTTTATTTTTTCAATAAAAAGATTGAAAATCACAATTCACCTAGCTATGATTTTTACTTTCTAAGCTCACTGATTTAAATGTTCAAATTGGAGCAAGAAGATAAATGACTATTTGAGATATAAATATTTAAACTGCATGCATTTCGAGAGGGTATTTAAGATTTCTTTTCAAGATTTAGAGTAATTGGATCAATTTGAGAGAATGACAGGTAGCGACTCCTTAATGATTCTTCTAATATTCATGGCTATGTGTTTGTTTGGTAAAATCTCGCTAGCATAAGATAGCGTTGAAAAAGTAATAATTAAGAGTAAAAGAATAGTAGAATAGATTCTAAGTTAAATTATACTAATTCGAAATCAAGCTCGAATGTAATCAGAACAAATCAATGTTTGTATTTGTTAACTTCTAGTTTCTATTATAATTACTAAATACACGTGAAGAATATGTATGCCAAGAGTGTATTAGGATTTCCACTCCAACTATTACTTTCTTGTTTCAATTCTCAACCTATATCTCTAGTATAATTTGTGTATAATGGACAACTGCTAATCAATTTTTATTCAAATATCTCACGACATAAGTCAAACTTATTCCTAAGCAGGATCGGATATATCCATATCCTGTATTCATATGCGAAGTAACGTATTCAATCGGACAATTGCCTATTTAACTGCATAAGTCATAAACTATTATTCCTAACTTATAGTGATCCTTACGTTCATTATTACAATGATCTAGACCTATTTCAAATCTCTCGAAAATGAAATAAACAACATCTCATCTAAATGATAATCAAGCATTCATATAATTCATAAGCATGCAATACCAATCAATTACACAAAATAACTAAAAGAAACGATCTTTGAATTATAAAGGTAAATAATGGCTTATGTCTTCGTCCAAGCACTAACAAGTTTAACCTAGCATCTCAATAACGAAATTACAACAAGAGATATGAAACTTTATCAATGGAATTTAATAATGCAGGAAAGTGACGCAAAATCATTTTTTTTTTTTTTTTAATCTTCATTTCCAAGCATTGAATCCTCGACCTCTTCATGTTTTTTTGCCTTCAATCTCTTCCTAGCATTGTTCTCCATGCTCTAGAATAAAGAATGACAAAATTGGAGGCCCAAAGTAAATTAAATCGTCAACCAAATTGTTTTTCAAAACTTCAACGAAACAAAAATGGAAATAATTTTTTTTTTTTTCCCGTAGAATTAACATCATGCGATTGCATGGCATGGCAATGTGATAAATTGCTTTTGTCAAACATAGCCTTACGATTGCATGGGCTATTGCCCTATTATTACTGCTCATGATCCGTACATTTGCAAAATAACACGATTAGGGAAGTTAAGTGTTCCTCCAGTATTCACGATCGTAGCTCCAGATGGATGCTACATGTACAGGATAGGTGTCGATTGTAGAACATTCCATTTATTTTATATTTTTCTTCAATTGTAAATATTCATATATTAATTCAATTGAAACTCGGTTGATTGAGTTGAGAAATACAATTTCTAAAGCCTCTATCTGGAAACAATGTCATTTAAATTTTTTTAAAACTTGGAATAGTGGTGGGATCACGAAAAATATGGGTCAACGTTTTGAATATCTAGGGAAAATGCAACTAATATGGACACAAATATTTATGTGGTTCACCCAATTTAGACTATGTCCTTAGGTAAGTATAGGAGAATTTCACTATAGTAGAAGAATTACAATAACCTTCTCTCTAACTACAATAAGATAACAATAATTAATCTCTCGTGTAATAAGAGAAATTAAGTAGAAAACATTCAAAAGAAAATAATATACTTCTTTCTATAATTTTAACGTATCTTTGTATTCACTAATTATTCTCTCTACTATGTGTAGCAGATAACTTACTCCTTTTCTTCCTCTCTACAATTGTACGCATTTCTCTTTGGCTGCATCCCCAATTTATAATGAAAATTTGCAACCTACATAATTAATTGCACACCACACTTTCAACATAAACAATAAAAGGTTGGTTGCCTTTTCTGTAAAAAATTCAACTAAAAGTTGAAATTCACCAAATTAAATCTTTCAATCGATAGCATTAAATTCAAAGGTGTACGTTTAATGCATAAAGAAAATTTTGTCCCCAAAGTCAACAAAATTGGCTTTAGCCAATTTGTCTCCCACTTAAAGTCATTTTTGTTGTAACCCTTCTATCATTCATACACTTACCATTTCCATGCTACTTACTTTTTGCTAGACTGATAGAGAATTGACACTATATAAACTTGTCAATACTAAACTAATTTGCTTTGTTAAAATATCTATTAGATTGTTCTCTGTATGGATTTTCTATATATCCACACAAAATTCTTCTACCTTTTCTCGAATAAAATGATATTGAACTCGAATGTGCTTTTGTCTTCTGTTGAAATACTAAATTCTTTACCAGGTTCAATGCACTTTGATTATAAAAAAAAATAGAGCAAACCTCTCTTGTTTGTGTCTTGGCTTCTCTATTAATATTTGTAACTAGATTGCCTTTTTGCCAGCTGGTGTAGCTGCACATATTTTTGCCTTTATTGTAGTAGTCAAGATAGACTACAGTTTTGAAACCCAGCTTACAGCTCATCCAACATGAGTAAACCAACTTGCATAATTGAATCAAAATAGCTTGTGACAGTAAAGTTTGATCCTCCATAAAATAATGTAACATTTGAGGTACTTTTGACATATTTAGGATCCTCTTTAGATTAATCAAATACTCTTTACTAGGATGCCATGTATCAACTTACCATTCTCACTACTTGTGCAATGTTTGGTCTTGTACAAATTATAGCAAACATTAAGTTACCAACTATTGATGCGTACGGTACTCGAGATATCTACATTCTCTATGCTTCATTGCTACGACGCATAGTTGAGGATAACTTGAAATTAATAGAAAGATGGATAGAAAGTGGCTTACAATCTTGCATATTAAAGCGATGCAAGATTATCTTCAAGTAGTTCTTCTGACAAAGTCAAATTTTCCTACTATTTCCATCTCAGTAAATTTGCATCTCTAGAATCTTGTTTGCTAGTTCCAAGTCCTTCATTTCAAATTCCATAGCCAACTGTGCCTTCAAGTCTTTAATATGATCTTTGTTGGGGGCTTGCTACCAACTTGTTATGAACATACAATAACAGACTAATGAAATCACCATCTCCAAATCTCAAATAGTAAGCACAAGGATCTGAACTGGGTATATTATCTAATGCTCATGATAAAGGAATCAAATATCTTATACCAAAATTTTGGCGCTTATTTGAGATCATATAGAGATTTTTTTAACCTGCAAAATATGTTCTGATTTCTTCAAAACCATCTGGTTGGAGCATATAAATACTTTCTTCAAGTTCTTTGAAGAAATGCAGTTTTTATATCTAACTGCTCCATGTACAAATTGAATGTAGCACACATTGCCAAGACTACTCGAACTATTGTGAGACGAACAATAGAAGAAAATATTTTTTTGAAGCCAATGCCTTATTTATGAGTATATTCCTTCACCACTAGTCTTGTACGATACAGTCCCACTTGGTCATTCCTATCTCGTTTGATTTTGTAGGCTCATTTATTTTTAATTACCTTCCTCCCTTATGGTAGTGAAACAATATTCCATGTCTTGTTTTTAAGAAGAGCTTCAATTTCATTCTGCATTCCTATTATCCACAAAGAAGGTTCTTGACTATTTATAGCCTCATATAAAGTTGATTGCTTTCCATCTTCTGTCAGTGAGCTGTATGTGAAATTGTCCTCCATTATGTACTCTGAGTGCCAAGCTAGTTCCCTCTTCTCTCGAGTTGATCATCGAACTGTAGAAATTCTAAACTCGACTTGTTCTTGTTCTTCATGCTCTAGTGTTGCTTTAGAAAAATTTAGAACATTTTGTTTTTATTTATCTTCAATTTCAACTGTAGCAGTCTCTGATTTCTCTTTCGAAGTGCTATTATTTTCTTTTTCTTATATCTTGCCTTCTGTAAATATTACATCTTTGTTGATTATCACCTTGTGGGAAGTGGGACCCCAGGGGTGGTACTACTTGACTCCATCAACATACTCTAAGAAAATGTATTTTCTGGATTTTGGATCCAACTTTGATGTTTCTTCGGCATTGTACATAATGTACACGAGACTTCCAAATATGTGTAATCGAGAGTAATCAACTGCCCATTCTATACATCCATATGTTTTTTCAGATCAATCGCAGTTGATTGTGATCGATTGATCACAAAACAGGTAATTTGAATTGCTTCTACCTAGAATGATTTGGCTAGCCTTGCAATTCTCAACATTCTCTCATTCTTTCAAACAAGGATATGTTCAAAAAAATTTAGAACGTTTTATTCTGATTTATCTTCAATTTCAACTGTAGTAGTCTTTGATTTCTCTTTCGAAGTGCTATTATTTTCTTCGTCTTATATCTTGCAATTTGCAAATATTACATCTCTGTTGATTATCTTCTTGTGGGAAGTGGGATCCCACAGGTGCTACCACTTGACTCCATCAACATACCCTAAGAAAATGCATTTTCTGGATTTTGGATCCAACTTTGATTTTTCTTGGGCATTGTACATAATGTACACGAGACTTCCAAATATATATAATCGAGAATAATCAATTGGCCATTCCATACATCCATAGGTTTCTTCATATCAATCGTTGATTGTGAACGATTGATCACAAAATAGGAGATTTTAATTGCTTCTACCTATAATGATTTGGCTAGCCGTGCAATTCGCAACATTCTCTTATCCTTTCAAACAAGGATATGTTAATCCGCTCTACCACTCCATTTTGTTTTGGAGTGTATGTCGTTGTGAATTGTCTCTTGATACCTTCTTGTTGATAGAAGTTGTTAAATTCATCACACTATATCATCCTTAATTGTTAGACCTCAAACACTCGACTCTTTTCAAATTCAAGCTTCACCCGCTCTTTGAATAATTTGAAGACTCTGAACATATGAATAATTGTATTTTATACACTTATTTGGACTGTTAATTGTGATTAATTGTGGTTAATTTTGATAACTTACAACGTACTTATGTGTTAATTTTATTTATTAGGTAAAACTCAAGGCATATTGAGCAAATTGGACTTAAGAAGCGAAAAAAGAGTGAAAATGGAAGAAATAAAAAGTTGAGACTAAATTGCATATTTCTGGTAGTTAATTCGGACTCAATATTGATGATTGAGAATGGCCAATGCATTGGGAGACAAATTAACAGGGAGCAAATTGATGAAATGTCGCATGGGCGCTAGTTAATATGTTGCAAGCACACAATTCAATTCAAGACCCGCTGCGTGCGAATTTTAATAACCCAAATTTTAATAACCCAAAATCCAATCATACACGCGTTTGGCTTGATTTTTGGGCTCATATAAATACAAAACTTGGCGAAAACATTAGGGAACTCTCTTTAGCCGATATATACACAATAAAATTATAAAATTCATCAAGAACAAGGGATCATTGCTATATTTTGAGAGAGGGGATCAAACCCTAGCAAGAAATGGAAGCCAATTACATTAAGATTTTGAAAAATTCAATATTGGAATTGCAAATCAAGATTTCTTACATAATTTCATGATCCGGGTGATAATTCTCTATTATTCTTCTAGTAATTTATTTAAAAGCAAGTTAGGCTAGATCCACTTTTATATTGGATGAAGATGAATATATTGATTATTTATTTTAATTTAAAACTAGTAATTTAGTATTTCTTGTGTTTCTTGAATCATTTTCCTTATCCATTGCATTATTTAATTGTGGCCACCAATTCGATAATTAATTATCTTTTGTAGTGTTTAGAGACTCACAATAAATTTAGATGGCAAAATTAAAATATGTATGATAAATGTTAGGAATAACATTTATCACGTATGCAATCATATTAGTAATTTAAAATTTTATGCATTCTAAACAATCAAATTTGGGTTAGAAATAGATTCGAGTCATGTCTATGATAGATTTTATTTGTCTTGAAAAAGAAAATTATATATCATAACTTTATCGATTGTCAAGAACGCATGAACAGAACTATATTATAAATCAAGAATTAAAATAGACAGCAATAGACGGATTCGAAATTCAATACAACCATCCATAATTTGGTACAAAAACTGTTTTTACCATTTTTTTAGATAATTTAGCATAAAATCAAATCAAAATGTTTCGTTTGTTTAGATAATTCGAATTTCATACAAGACTAGTAAACTTGAATTGAAAATTATTCCTTGTGGGACGATACTCTCAACTCACTAAATTTATTATTCGTCAACGATCATGTGCGCTTGCGAATTTTGCACGAACACACATATGCCTTCCTCTTGATTGAATACCCCCAACATCTCCTATAATAGTCATCAATAAAAGATACAAAGTATCTTGCATCTCCTAAGGACAAACCTAGTGCTTGCCAAACATCAAAACGAACTAGCTTTAGGATATCACCTCTAGAAGTAGAACTACCGAACTTCGATATGTGTTGCTTACTAGAAATAAGATGCTTACAAAAGGGTAATGAAACCTTTTTGAGTCCTGAAAGAAGCTTTTGTTCTAAGTGAATTTTTCAATCACGTGTCAACATATGGCCAAGCTTATGGTACCACATCATCATTATTTTTACTATTAAACTTATCAATGTGTCATATGCTTGTTCTTCTTGTGTCTCTCAATTAAACATGTACGAATTTGCAACTATCCTTTCTAATTTCATCATCACAAGCATGCCTTTGATTATTTTCATGATCATATTTTGTGCATGGGTTTTGCACCCAGTACTATCTAATTGTCCTAGGGACAATAGATTTTTCTTTAGACATGTACCTCCTGGATGGTACATTTTTAATTTGATAGTACCAATAGCAGCAATCTTCAAGGCATGATAATGCAGATCTTCCTAGGATATGTTCATATTGATGTAACCATTCTCTCTTTGGTGTAATGTGCCATATAGCTACTTATTTCATAAACTAAACATCAAAAAATTGCTTTTTGCTTTCAACAATTGTCGTTGCCTCACTGTACAAAATTTCACTATCACCTGAGATGTTTTCTACGCAACTCTAACCTTTTGACGACTCGGGGCCTTTTCCTTTAGTTTCTTCATTCTTCTTGAAACTCCAACAATTCCTTTTTAAGTGCTCTTTCTTGTTATAGTAATAACACTTGGCATTTTTCTTACTTCTAAATTTTGTTCTACTGTGATAATGTTTCCATTGGGTCCACGTTATGTTGATCTCCCTTTCATCATCATCAAGCTTTCGCATGTTGTAAATTTGTCGATCTGTCTTCCTTGTTCTAGCGTTGTCTTTCTTCTTCAAGAATTGCAGCTTCAACATCATCAAAGACTAGGCTTTCTATGTTGTTGGTTAAGTTGATGATGAGTTCATTATACAAATCTAGTAGACTTTGAAGTAAAATCTCAGCACGTTCACCCGCATCTATATTATGCCCCATTTATACGAGTTGTGAAAATGAAGTGTTGAGGGTGTTGATGGGGTCAATCACTATAGTTGACTCCACCATCCGAAGGGTGTAAAGCCTTCTCTTCAAGAGGATTTTATTTTATAATGATTTAGCCTCATACAGATTTGTCAATGTATCCACTTGATAATATTTTATCGTCTAGTGCTAGGTATAGATTACCAATTCTATTATGAAAAATATGGGCCAAGGTTGGTTAACAACTAAAGTGGAATTGAAAAAAAATGCAGCTAAAAATCGATACAAATATTTACTTGATTCATGAAATTTAGGCTACGTCCATAGGCAAGTATATAAGGATTCCACCCTAGTAAAACAATTACAATAACCTTCTATCTAATTAGAAAGAGATAACAATAATTAATGTCTCTTATAATAGAAGAAATTAAGTATGAAACAATTAGGCGAAATAATATATTTCTCTCTATAATTTTACATCTCTCTCTACTCACTAATTATTCTATCCACCATGTGTAGCAGGTAACTCATTGATGCTCTTTCTCTCTACAATTGTACGTATTTCTCTTGGCTACATCCCCAATTTATACTGAAAATTTGCCACCTATCTCATTAATTGAGTTTCAACACAAACAGTAAATTGGCTGCCTTTTCTATACAAATTTCGGCTAAAGATAGAAAAATTTCACCAAATTCAATCTTTCAATCTTTAGCATTAAATTCAAAGATGGTCATTTAATACATGAAAAAGATTTCTTGTCCTTAAAGTCAATAATAGTGTCTTTAGCCAACAGAATATTTAATTAAAGTAAGTTTGACTTTGACTGAGTAGAAGGAGTAACTTAAAAGTTACTAAAACTGATTCCCGAACAGAGAAAAAATCTTCTAATTCCACAAGGAAGCAGACTTGAAAAGAAAACTCCAGGCATCATCAGGTGAGAGACGAAGAAGATAACCATCAGAGATGAACTCTCCTTGAGAGAGACTTCTAATTGCATTTAGTTTTCAAAGTACATAAATTTTACTATAAGCGAAAAACACTTGCGAAGAAAATTTTTACATTTTATTCGGGATTATATGTAGATATGCTAGTAATTATCTTTGAAGTAGAAACGACATATCTTTACACGCTTCTAGGTTTAGGCCAACATTTATATTTTAGCTATAGATTTTTTTGTGTTCTCCCACAATCCCATCCGTCCCAGTTAATGCTAGGTACTTATCCCGCCTTGTAAACTTAGTACATTTGTATGATAAAGCAGAAGCGACCATTTGTTGCACATTATTTGCCACTTCGTGGCTTGGTTTTCCAGCACTACATGTCTGATCGTGTGACAACTTGTTCAGAAATGTTATCTCATATACCGGCCTAGGATTCATCGTGTAGAAGAAAGGATCCATCCATTTATATCCTCTAGCCGTCGTCCCATGAAATAGGCTTGCACGGATGGATATAGCCACTGGCACTAGCTCATCAGTTAATTCAGCAAATAGTGCCGAAAACCTAAGCAAATATGGTTCCCGACATGTCGTCCCTTCCGCACATACAATCAGATCACCTTCTTCTAATAGCTTTTCGATCAATTTAGCATCTTTCTTGCGATCTCGAGTCAGTCTAACCGACTTAATTGGGGATAAGAATTCCGTCATTTTTGGCACGGAGTACGAGGGGCTGGCAACCGGGCGGCCGAGTGCCATAGAGATGAATATAGCATCAAGAACAGTTCTATGTGAGCAAACGAACAAAACTCCTTTTCGTTTATTAGAAGCATTTTTTGCCCTAATTGGTGGGGTGCCCTTGACGATTATTGGGCAATTGAGTAGTTGAATAAGATAGTAAGATAAATACATGGGGCATAATGAACCAACAGCCACACGCAAAATTGCTACAGGAATGCTGATCGGGAACCACAAAATGATTAGAAATGCCATCAGTGGAGTGGGTTTCTGGACAAGACGACCGTCGTGGAAAATCACTGGCCTTGGCAACTGGTCTTGGCTCACTGGCCGAATACCTGCATCGTATGGGACTATGTATCTTTCCTGCATTAACATAAGAATCAATTTCAGATAGTTAACGATTACTATTAAATTAAGATATCAATAAAGATAGGTAAATTATTTATTATTTAAATATTATCTTTAATTGGCCTAGCACTACCGTCAACATGACAAGGTCCACATTGAGTCCATGTTTGGTACCGATTAAAAATCAAAGTCAACAATTAATTTTAATCACATATTTTATGGGTCTCACAACTTTTTAACCATATATTTCATCAACTTCTATTAAAATTTCTTAAAAATCTAATTTTAGTCTCCACCAAATAAGGGCTAAATCTTTTAAAAATAAATTTGCGTGAAATTTTTTAACCGCTGAAACTCGGTTGTAGGGGGTAGGTCAGCCAATAAAACAACCTGCATCGGGCAACGCCACTGTATTGTATACAACATTATATATTTTGATACTTGAACACATCATCTAGACATCATCAATTAATGAATATAATCTACATGTTAGATTGCCTTTCAAAGATACAAGTTTACTATCTATCTAATAGCTCAAGCTTGGCAACGAGATAATTCAAGAAAAAAAATTTCATTGATTATGTCTGAACATGTATTCTGATGATATCACGAAAAGCATGAGAACTCATAATAATAAATAAAATTAAAAAAAAAAGTTATGAAAAATGGAAATTTGCAATCATCCAAACCTTGCATAGATTCATGAATTCAAAGTCACTCTTTCTGTCACCAATTGCAATATCTGGCATTGATGCTTCCTCAAATGCCTTCCGAAGAGCTTTAGCTTTGTTTTTTCCAACAAGAACTCCTGGACTTGCCACAAATCCAGTAGCCCTACCTTTATATGTTGATATTTCTGTACCTAAAACCAAATCAACGTCTAAATAGTTCTTCAAGAAGGGCTCAACCATGATTCTAGGGTTTGCTGTAAGAACACACCGTTTCCCACACGATGAAAATATACGCCAACTCTCTGGATGCAAGTCGCTGGAGTAATGTTTTGGCAACACAGCACTCGCTGCGGACTTTATATCAGCAACCTTAACTCCGGCAAACGTCGCGAAGATCATTAGCCGGATTGCTGCTGATTCGGAGACGAAATGGTACAAGAATCCGATAAATGGAGTAAACAAGAGTAAGAAGAACAACCTTAGAATGCCACCAACATCAAATGCAACAAGAGCGAAATATGGGAACGCATCACTCCCGATAAGCAAAGTGCCATCGAGATCAGTCACTATACTGGTACGGTTTCCTCGCCCATCGGAATTGCATTTGTTGATGGTAGGAAAGTGACCAGTAGGAGATGTCTTGGCCATCCTCGTTTAATTTCTTTTAGTTAATCAAATCTCTAAGAAAAATATCAAGCAGTTTGAAACACAAAACATACAGTAAGAATTAAGGGAACAAAATGGGGTTCGATAACTATGGTGAGTTCATTTCTCCTTTTTAGACTGAAGGTTAACTCTTAAATAGCCTTAAAGAGGTGGATATATACAGCAGCCCTTCATTTTTCTAAATTCAGATTAAATGTAGGCAAATATATCTAGAAACCATAAATGTAGGAGAGAAATGGATTTATGAGCCTATGCTTGTTTAGACGAAGCCTAAGCGTCAAAATATTTTATTTTTTTAAAATTATTTTATAACAATCGATAAAAATAATAATACGTTCCTTGAAAATCTACAGGAATTTTAAATATATTTTTCAAATTTACCATAAAACATAATTCTTAAAATCATAAATACTCTAAACCAAGCACTAATGAGAGACTTAGAAACGAGAATATTGATTCCATATCAAATTATAGAACTGAATTAGAATCAAACCAACCAATTATAGTTCGGTCCGATTTGACTCTTTATGTTGAAACTATTTGCACTAAAAATCGACAAAAACAGAATTGAAATCATTTATCATTATTGTATCCTAATAATATAAAAATCAATTAAATTAAGGCAATAAACAGAAATAAAATCTACGACTCAAGATCAATTAATAAAGGCATAAGAATATAAACTATTAAACACAATACGAACTATAAAATCTAAATCAAAAATTATTTTTTAAGAAAATTAATAATACAACAATATATATTAAAAAATACATGTAGCATTTATAATCTGATTATCTTCAATAATCTTCAAGGATAAATTTTGTTATTCTAATGATGGATCACTTTAAAAACAATGAGAAATTCGAATTCTTACAAAAGATGGAACTAAAAATACATTCTTTACTATTGTGGTCGCATTAAAGCTATGAATTTTTGTAAAGTATTTATAAAATTGTTTAACTTTAAACGTTGATTACTCATTAGGTATTGCTGTAAAAGAAAGAAGAAATGTAAGAAAAGTGAAATTTCGGCGTGAAATAATTTTAGGATCTAGTGTTCAAATTTATGATGCATGTTTGTGCAATACATTATGAAAAAAAGAAATTGGGAGAATAAAATTCACTATTGATTCTTAAGGGTTTAGTACTTAGAACCTGGCCGAAATCGATCGATTTTCAATGTATGGCCCCAAAATTGATCCATTCAATAAAGGAATCGGAGCCAAACTAGGTCGGTTCTATTTGGTTTCGGTCTAATTCTATGAAAAAATGCCTAACCCTAAATTCAACTGTCAAAACTAATTAAAAATGGTTACTCTAAGTTTTCAAATTAATTTAACTCAATTTCATCCATCAACATTTTTAGCACTATCTATGCATTTTAATAATTTTGAAATATTCAAATTTATCTCGTACGATGTCTTATATTTTTGTTTGCCTAACAAACGTAGAAAACTTTCTTCTTGACAGAAGATTGCTATTAATGTTCTTTATCGATTAGCTTCAGTCCATGTTTGATTTAAACAAAAATTAGATTTTTAGCAGATTTTAATAAAAGCTCATAAATTCTATGATTGAAAAATTGAAGATCTTGTGAAATGTGTAGTTAAAACAAATTATTAATTTGAACTTAAATTTTAATCCACTTTTATATCTAAATCAAATAGACAATAGTAATTTGAAATTGATTTGATTCATCCAGTTACATTTTGCTTCATAGTTTTGTTGATGACATCTGTCATGGACAATATTTTTGCCATTAATTTTAACAACACTTAAAAAATCAATTACACAGATTTTTACACATCATTCAATGTCAAAAAAGTACATTTTTTAATGTACAAATAGCATAATTCTTGATTCACCAAACCACTTATTCAATTTGGGTTGTTAATCAAAGTCAAATATATAATTTGAAATATACATAATTTTTTATATTTTCAAAGTTTTCTTTTAGATTTTCTCCTCCAAAAGGGTCATTACTATTCAGTATTGAGATTTCAACTTAACCTATCAAAATTATGAACATGAGTAGCTCAAACCCTTTTATGTTGATGAGTATTTTCATATTCAAACGATGTGCTTTTTTTATTTTTAACATATACATAAAAGATTATCGCACATTTATTTCCTATGACTAATTGTTTCATTTTTTTCTTGTTCCTTTTTGTGGTGATTTGATTGTTTATTAAGCTTATTTTACACTAAAAAAATAATAAATAAAAATAAATAAATAAATTATGGTAGCATGTTTGAGATTCCAATGTTGAAATTTGATTATTTTATTTTAGATTGATCAAATTATTTGTTCAAGGTTTTTAGCTCTAATACAATATTGAGCCTTAAAATTATATCTTAAAAGGTTAACTTATGAAGAATCAGTCAAACTCTTATATCTTGATTATCTTATTTATATTTTTAAACGATGTAAATATCTGAGGAAAATTTATTGAAACAAAACATATAGGTGGAACCGTGGAAACTCTATCCAATTTCCTTAAAAAGCCCATAATTTTTTTTTTTTTTTTTTTCTTTTGTGTTTCGATTTTTTCAAAAATTTTATACTATTATTAATCTCAATGGAAATATTCCATGCAAAAAGTCAAATAGTAATGCAGTAGCACAAATTATATCATTGTTACACGTAAATTCAAATTTATTTCATACTTTTTATCTGCATATTCTTAAAAAAAATAATTAAATCTAATCTCTAAAAAAATGGGGCTCAAACATAGTCTAATTTTTGTTTTCTTTAGCTGATAAATTTTGTTATGTTGCATGAGCAAAGTCAAATTATCCTATATGCTTTTTTGTACATTGCTAAAAGGGCAATGTAAAGGATATGACGGTGAATCAGTTTTTATATGTAGAGAAAAAATGAAGAGAGAGAGAGAGAGAGAGAGAGAGAGAGAGAGAGATGAATTTTTTCTTTTCTTTTCGTCATGGTTGAATCTTGCACTAAAAATGAACGTAACTCTTATGCAGAGAGTAAATCACTCTAAAATCGTGTATTATTTATTTGCTTTATTAGACTTTAATCAATAAAAGGTTAGAGTTTAAGCTGGAATATGAAAATTCTGTATACAGGGTTTCGAAGTAAACATAAATAATTAACTTCAAGTTTGGCAAGGAACTTGTGGTAGCTCTTTTCGTTCAACTTTTGTGCACTTAGGTTGGGTATAACTATAGTGGACTTGAGTTAAATAACAATTAAATGCTATTAAATATAATCTGCCAGCCGTTGCAGTCCTATTTCCTACTATTTAAATTGCACTTTCATTAGATTATAGGGAGGCAAGAAAAAATAAAATTCAAAATTTAAATATATTTGTCAACTTCATAATGATAAATTAATTTTTTTATATGATCTAGTTTATGTTGACGATATAAATCAAATCAACAAATTCCTCTCATTTAGTTATTATTTTAATCCTCCTAAAGAGCAAGAGGAGAAGGGCTATTTGAGATGAAGATATTTGCACAGTTTACTCTTCTAAGGTGGGGATAAGTTTCGAGGTAATTAAGTCATTTAGAACAAATGACAGATGGTAGCCCCCTTATTTGCTAGCTTGTAATTGATTATGTTAGAGTTTTATTCATTTTTTACGTGTCTTAGAAATGGCTCTTAGCCAGCGTGGATGGGAAAAAGGGTTCACCAACCTTGAGCGAACATTTTACACCCTTGTTCCCCCTGTGTATCACTTAAGCTTCATAGGCGAGAGAAATATTCGTGATGGATATTTCTTGGTTCAACAAATAGTTCCCAAAGTCTAGTTCTATTATTTATATTAAAGTTAAGACTTCGATTATACTACACTACGTAGCTATGACCTTATTGATGACCTTATCAGAATCATATTTTTCCATGTTTTCTCGAGATGACGTGAGTTCCATTAAGAGACTACTTTTTAGACCGCCATAGTATTTATGCGCACTCTAATGAGCCTGTGACCAATTTTATAGGCTAGTGGCCCATATATGTTTAATGCGTGTGGGAATCACACGTAGTTTTGCCCGTTTGTTTCAGAATCGATTAGCCATCCGTTCATTTCCAACGATCATGATTTATGATCTACATATTTCAACGATTTCTACATTGTCTCAGAATTTATAAATATGCCATTACTTTGTGGGTGTTTTTTATGTTGCCATTTTTATTTTTCTAGATTTGGTTTATATTTCTTCTCCACTAATATTTTTCTTTATCTATGTGCATGTTCTTTTCTTTTCTTTTACGTTTTCTTCACGATGTTTTCTCAACAAGATTTTTAGAATGTGCCTTATGATTTTGATTTGGGTAGTTCTAGGCTTAGAGATGATTCTTCTAGATCTTTTCCCCTTTCTTTAGAAGTACAATACATCGATGTGCTTACATATAAGGTAGTCACTTATTCTAGTTTATGCGTTGACCCAGAATTGTTTTGGGGAAATGAGTAATTTTCGACCTTGGATTAGGTACACGATGATGCATTGGATTCGAATTTTGGAAGACGCAATAGAAAGTGGTAAAAGGTAAGATGATTTCAAACATTCCCAAAGAAAGTATACATGCTATAATGGCTTGGCCACTTGGGCACATAGGTCTAGGCCGTTACAACTTAAGTAATTCATAAAACATATGTCTTGAGTTAGAATCTTGGGGACGCGATAGAAAGTCGTGAGGGATAAGATTGATTTAACCTCTCTCAAATCAGATCGTACATGTGATAACAGCTTGTACATGAGATCCGAGTCGTTATAGCTTTCCATCAGCAACCTCGGGTTGCTTCAGAATTTCAATACCATCAATCTTGGTTTTCAAAATATTATAAATCCTTTTCTTGAGTCTCTTATTTATCATTCTTTTGTAGATATTTTTCTTCCAATACTTTTGTGTGTGTGTGTGCACGCGCGCACGCACTCAATTTATATCAATTTTTTGAAAATCGATCCAGATATCAACCCAAAAAGGACAAAGTGTTAAGGGTTAAAAGGTCGAACCATGTTAAATCAAGATCAAAAGAGTTATAATAAATAAATAAATATATCACAAAATTTGATGAAAATAAGTTAATTTTTTAATATAATTAATACATGTAAATAAAAGACTTTTAAACTTTGCAAATTTTCATCATATCCATTTCTAAATCCTAATCTCAACAAAAATGAGACGATAGATATTTTTAACCTCAATTTATGCACAGATGACATGACCAATAGATCTCGACTCCTCTAATGTCCACGTAAGACTTTATCCTGCTAATTTGGACAAATTGTTACTCACACATGGCCCTTCTTAGATGGTGGGGAAGGTAGTCGTGAGCATTCGAACCATCAAGTCAGTCAACGATAATGATATATTTGATGTGAGATGTACTAGAGACGTGGCTACAAAATTAAAAAGGGTTGAATCAAGGAATGAATGTAGAGAGTAATGAGACTACAACAAAAACAGTATTTTGCAATGTTCAAAAAACGTTGCCGAAACTTTTTTGCAATATTTTTGAGTATGTTACAAACATCGATGTTGTCATGAATTAGAAAGATACGAAAACTTATTTTAGTGTTGCTGTAACCTTTTTGCAACCTTTTATGAATGTTACGAATAACATTTGCAATGTTTGTTGAGTGTTGTTATAACCTTTTTGCAATGTTTTTTTTTTAGTGTTGCTAATAAATTTTTTGTAATGTTTTTTGAGCGTTACTAATAACTTTTTCGCAACATTTTTTGAGTGTTACTAATAACTTTTTGCAACGTTTTTTGCATGTTGTTTATGCTTAAATATTTATTTTTTGCAACATTTTTTTGATCATTGCCACATGTCATTTTACAATTTTTTTTTTAATTTTACATTTTTCTTATTTGTACAGTAATTTACACAAATCAACCACAAAATAAGATATAATGTGACAATATCAAACAACTCTAATAATGATTATTAATTGTACTCTAAAATATAACAATATTGATACAAAATTCTGAAACGTCTAAAAATTCAATATATTTAAAATAAAAAAAAGTATCGTAAACCCTTAGTAGTGATTAAAATTGCACTACCGACAATATTCTTAATTTTTTTCTCAGTGATTTTATTTTAGACGCAGGCTTAGCAAAATCTCTTAACATTCAATAAATTCAAATTGCATCTCTTTTACCTTCCTAAGCACTGGATCAACTGCTCTTTCTTTTGCTTTCTTTAATTCCATGTCTTTTGCTTGTGCTTCAAATTCAGCTTGTTTCTTCAACTCGAGTTCTTGACAACATAATTTGAAAGGGAACCTTAACAAAGCAACATATGAAACAAATTATCAACTCGAGTTCTTGACAACATAATTTGAAAGGGAACCTTAACAAAGCAACATATGAAACAAATTATATGGCTTGTAGCTCTATTAAACTTGTCTTGACACCATCACTAATTATCAGTTAATCTTTTACCTATCCATCAAATCACAAAAGAACTCAATTCTAGTGTAGCAGTTTCCCAGCTCATTGTGTTTTAGGGGTCTAAGTATCAGTGATCCCCTTCCTTTGACTCAGCTTCAAATAATAAATATTCATTGGATATAGCCAAATTTGACTCCATCATCCTCATACCAGACATTATTCAGTTTTTCTGTTAAAAAATTAAAAATTATGTTTCTTGAAAAAGTACTAAATAATATGTCCTTCCAACGAAAAAGATATTCGATTAAATCTCTTAAATAAGAAAATAAATAAAAACTCAACTCGAAAATATATAGGACATAAATATCCATCAAATTTTCTCTAAGTTTTTACACCATCCCTCATTTGAAAATATTGTTATTACTAATCCTTTTGCTTGTGTAGCCTTCTCCATTATAAAAAGTCCTAAGTTTATTTCTCCAAAGTCTCTTCATTATATGAATTTGGAGGAAGAGCTATTGCATAAGTGCATTTTGCTCAGTGATGCTCCTCATAATGGTAGCCATTTTTGCCACCTCTCTAGTGAGGCGTGTCGCTACCTTTCCACCTTGACAATATTGATAGTGAGGTCGACGATGTGTGACATTAGTTCAGAGGACCTTTTCTTCTGAGACCTGCTTGACCTTATTGGATTTCTATTTTCATCACCAGCACTCATGGAGGGTGGATGCCTCTTTTACAAAAAGAGGGAACCTTTTGAGTAGTTTTCTCACTCTAAATATTCATTTTTCAAGGAATATATCACCAAAGTACTAAATAACACTTAAAAGAAATTTCTCTTTGAAACTCCCACTAGTTCTTTATTCAAGAACAAAACCTTTTTTCAAAAGAGGGTTGGAGTACTTTTTCGACAAGCTTTTATCCATGAGGTTGCTCGTGGTTATAATATGTTTTTCACATAAGAAGCTAATTTTTTAACCTCATTTTTTGTAGAGACGACGTGGCCAACAAATCTCGACTCTTCTCACTTTTAAGTAAGTTTTTCTCCTATAAACTTCAGCAAATCATAAGTCACATGTGGCTTTTTTCAATGGTGGGAGAGGTGGCTACGAGCACTCTATCAGTCAAGTCGTCAAGGATAATGATATATTAGGTGTGGTATATGTTAAAAACATGAGCTACTAAGTAAAAATGGGTCGGATCCGGGAGTATGTAGAGATTTATGAGAGCAAGTTTATAATGTAAGTGTACAAAGTTGCATTACCTTCAAATAGCTCAATATACGAGCTTTCTATAGTTGAATATGTATGATACTAATTACTGGATGGAAAGACATGTGACCTCATCTTGATGGTCGAAACATCCTCTCACATGTATCAATCTATCCATCATAGGCTAGGTGGTATTTAATATTTCAAAAAAGTAGCCACCCTAGAGTCAATTCAGACCTCTAATTCATAGATTGACTATTTGATCTTTATGCGCTTGTTGTGGAGAAGTTACATCAATCAGCTGTAAAAAGATCTCGTACAAAAGATCTCTTAAAAGAAATGGGGAGAGAGATGCTTTCTCTTAATAAAGAGGCTAGTCTCCTCGAATTTTCTCCCTACAACATGCATAACACCTCACCTATGTCATAGAGGATTGGCCACTTCATGGCATCTCAACTGGAGTGATGTGTCACCTCTATTACCTTATATATGACCTCATCTAAGCCAGATAGGAGGATGATATGGAGTGTGAGGTTTGCAAAAAAATTTGGGAAAACATCAACGATTTTTGGCTTAGTGATCCGGAGTCACGTCATAAGAGGCATAACAAATACAGTTAAAGTTTCAAAATATAATTTATATAGCATTTTAGCCTCTGTTAAGGTTTCATTTTTCACTAAAAATTTAAAAGTTACTTTTCGAAGTCAAACTTTAATATTAATCACACATTTCAAGAGAAAACATAATTTATTTTGGAGAACAAATTTTCGTATCCACTTTTTCAAATAAATTTTTTAATACTAATCACACCTTGCTTTTGGCTATTTTTTCTCGGTTATTAGTTTAAAAGAGTTTAAGTCGTAATTGAACCGATTTATTGGCCCGTTCATCGGTTATCCGGTTGGACTGGACGGTCTTATCCTATTTTGTCAACATTTATTTATATATTTATGTGTTTTTATAATTGTGTATATTGTGTTTTTATAATTATGTATATTCTCATTTTCTTATTCTTTTTTGTTAGGTCTTGGTTCTCTTTGATTTAGAAGGGATACACTACACGTAAATTGATTAAAGAAACACTTTAAAAACAATAGTATAAATTAAAAAATTTATAATTACAATTACTACATTAGAATAATACTCTTTAACGGTTATTTTGAAAGCGTTATTATTGAAAACCCAAAAATAGCTAACCAATATGGAGCTGAACTGGTTTTCCAAGATTTTTTCAAAAAATTATTTCAAGATATGAACAAGTTTGGAGTAAATATATTAATTAAATAAAGTGCACAAATATGAAAGTTATAAATAAAAGGGAAACGATGTAAGTGTAGAGGTTTGATCAAAATCGATGATCTACATCCTTCGTTATCGAGATTTTTATCACGAGCAAGACATTTTCACTAAACTTGATTGACTCATAGTGCAATCAAAATCTTACAACGCTTTCGCTGACTTACAAACAAGAAACACCGATTTTTATATAATATTAAGCTTTCTGGGATTTCAATATGACCCACAAATTTAAAGAGGAATTATTTTACAATTTGAAACTTATCTATTAACAAATAAAAAAAATTAAGTATTAAAAAAAATATGCTAACACTTTAATGAAAGAAATGAATGAAGTTCAAGTGTTAGATGAGAAAAAATTTGATGAGAAAGATCTTTTTCAAAAGTTGATTCAATAAAAAAAAATTCAAAGTAAATGATTTAATGAAAATAAATCAGATGTAAGATTAATATATTTTTGCTCAAAAATATCCCACTTAAAATGCTATTGAAAGTGTTGCAATGAATGCATAGTAAAATGGTGTTTATAGATTTCAAAATACCAAAAGTTCTAAGTAACCGGACAAGCAACAAGACGTTTACATTTTGAACCGGACTACCAAGGTAGCCGTTGTGTATCAAAATTCAAAACGGTTTAAAAAAGTGATCATTGGATGAACATGACGTCCGCATGAGCCAACCGGACGTCCGCGTCGATAGATTTTCCTCTGATTTTTTCTTGTTAAATGTTGAAAAATGTAGGCTTTTGAACGGCATTTTTCACTTTATTTTTCAAGGTAAGTGATATTGTAATAAGTTTAAATATCAAATTGAAATATTTATGTTTTGAAAAATATTTTGTATGCAAGTGTTTTTGTGAAATAATTTTCCATGCATAAAAATTTATTCATTGAGTTTTTAATAATTCATTGCTAAAAATTGAAGCATTGTACTTTTACACATAAATACAAACATCTAATCTAATATCTTCAATGTTTGACTATTGAAGTTATTTGTCTCGAATAATTTGTCTTCAATGCTTGACTTTCATCTCGATTTTTATCGAACGTCCAATGCGAGTCTATTGATAGTGGCATTTTTGTCCTCAATCGATCAATTTTGCAACACTAATTTTGAAGACTTAAATTCAATTCTTAGAAATAAAATTAACTTGTTTATTATGATCAAAATATTAAGAATAAAGTGAATAATTAAAGAATAGATCGACTGCCACGTATACCTAGTTGTGGTAATGTGCCAAGCCAAGCTGATTCGGCCCAATTACCTACAAGCTCGGCTTGTATTTCAAGGGCTCGAGCCTGGCCATTGAGCTCATAGCTTGGGGACCGAGTCGAGCTTGGCTACGAGCTCAACTTTTTTCTTTTCTTTTTTTTTTTGGGTGTTTTTAACCTTTCTAGGCTTCTACAATAATTATAAAATTGTATACATATAACTTGTTATGTGTACTTTTTTTTTTAATCAAGCATTTGAAAAACAAAGAAACCATTTAGGCATTTCCTCAAGTTCTTCCAAATATCTTCAATGAAACATCTTGCAAACACATGAATCAAATACACTTCATATCTTTGAGAGCACACTTCATTATACGTTACATGGAATTTGAGAAAATGAATTCTTGATTTTGGGAGGTTTCTTTCTATTGATGCAACAATCTTTGTTTTCGTTAAATTGAAATATTAAATGTATGGAATATTAGAATTGATATGAGGTTTGATTTGAATAATTGAATTATATGAATATAAAATGTATAAAGATGTAGAAGTAAAATGTATAAATAATAAATTAAATTGAGATTTAAAATTAGATATAAAATTTTTGTTTTGAAAACCCTCATCCTTTTATCTAGACTAAGGACTAGGTACTTATTTTCTTGTACGTGAAATTAAAATTGTACTCTAACAACTAATTATGTGTACAATTTTTTTTTTTTTTTTTTGAAATGAAACCTCTTATTTACTCAAGATCCATGAATCGTCATCGTCCAACTAGTTACGTGTACAATTTTTTTTTTTTTTTGAAATGAAACCTCTTATTTACTCAAGATCCATGTACGATACATGGGTCAATGACGATACATGGAACCTGAAGAAGTGGATTTTTTATAAAGATGGAACCTTTTGATTCCGTTAAACGTAGATTTGGAATTAGATTTGAAATGTATACACTATAAAGATAAAGAGAACATTCTGATTGAGTCAAAAATTCCAATTATGCAAGCCTTTTTCTTACAACGTGTGTACGCACCTATTTCGTTCTCCGTTCAATCAACTTGATTGCATAGAGAATAAAACGGGTAAACCAATATCTCATAAGAAGAAAATTTGTAGAACAAAAAAATCTTGTCAATTGACTCAATCAAGATATTTGGCAATTGAGATTTGAAAATTTGAAATCATATTTGAAAGTTTTTTTAATCTTTCTTTTTTGGAAAACTCTCCTCCATTTATCCAAGCTTGTGATCAGCTACTAAATTTTTGAGTAGTTGAAATTAAAATTGCACACGAACAAGTTGTTGCATGTACAATTTTTTCAAAAATCAAAATATTATTAAAAAATAACAAAGTTTGATTATAAAGCGAAATTAAACATCATTTAGTTGATTACACGCAATTCCCTCGTACTTATGTTATATTCGAAAATGTGCATTTTGTCAATCTTTTACGCACATCAATGCTATCTTCTTATTTCACCATATAATCAACATAGTGCTATAGTGCCTAATAAAATGTACCTAGGATCCATTACACATGCTAAAGGAAATAATATAGGTAAGTCTTCCCTTTATTTTCTAAACTTTAGCTCCATATAAAATAATATTTCATGAAAAGTGGGATCATTTTTGTATTTTTGAAAAGTTCTTGTAATGACAAAAAAAAAAAAAAATGACGTTCAAGGACTCTTAAACTAGTGATGCAGTATATCTCAGATGAGATAGTTGTGGAAACGTCTAAAACTTTTTGAAATGTTTTAGACTTTAAAGGCTAGTTCCTAATCAGGATCAATCCAAACATAATCATCGTCATTTTTCACATGCCTAGAATTATAAAATTCAGTAATTAAATGTTCATATCATTCACTTGATTTTGATAATAAATAAGTGGAGTTCGTTCTATGTCCTACGTCAATTATAAATTTTTTGGGATCTCGACCATATTGTGCACAAAGTTCCTAAAATGCTTGTTTTCTACTTGGTAATACGGTGACATATATTAGTCCAGCCCTAATTCTATTAGTTTGTTTCTTAATATATTTCACACTATCTTTCACAATTAAATAAAAAATTTGGCACACAACACGCATGAAACAAAAAATCACCAAAATTAGGATTACGTACTTTACAAAGCTTATCTATTACGACCTTATTAACTCTATCATTGTTAAACGTAAAAGAAAGAATATTACTTTCACAACGATATTCCTTAACAATTTGCATGAGAGCGTTAAAAATATTGTTAGAATTATGAGGAAATTTGATTATTTTAAAAGCAATAACATTTTTATCCATTACTTAAGGTGGATCTATGTAGTTTGCAGTTGCTGCTTTATAACTTTTTTTTATTTATACCTCTCATAAATTTGAAATAAAATATATAACACCACCATATTTATGTAATCACTAGTGAATTGGTTCTTGGTTCTAACGAAATATTTTGTAATATCATTACGAAAAGTGTTTCTAATTACCTTTTTGTATCTTTGTTGAAGATATTCTTTCATGAATGTTATGAAATGTTCATTATCCACTATGCTTAATGGAAACTCAGCACTGGCAGGGAACTTGACCATTCCATCACGAGTTCCTTCCTCCGAATACAACTATGTGCTTAGTGTTGAAGCTGAATTGTTACTGGAAGAAAGAGTACCAAAGGCTAATTGTGTTTGAGATCCACTAACAAGTTCATATTTAGCCTTACAACTGGTATATTGACGGCTGAAGTGGATAGTACTGATACCCATTTGCCATGTCAATCGTTGTTGACATATTTACACGCTGCCTTAAACTCTTAGACTCCATCAACGATATGACCCGTTTAAATCAATTAAAAAGTATTCCAAATACTTTGCAAACTTTTTTGACTTTCACTTACCTCTTGTATCGGGAATTTGTATTTCTGCTTCGTCGGCCTTTTCATTGATGTCATTCAAATAAATTGAATGACACCAAGAGCATCGTTAATGCCCATCAGCCCCATTCCTGGAAAATCATCGGGGATGGACACGTCGTTGAGACCGACAAATTAATTGAGAAATTTAGATTTTAGCATCATAGGTGATTGGCCACCGAACAAGTCCTCAACAAAATCATGAGAAACTGTGTAATATGTAATATAAGGTAGATTATGGTGTAGAGAATGAATTGAGAGAATGTATATATATATATTATGTAATAATGAATGTATGTGTATATAATTTAACTGTAAAGAGTAGAAGAATTATAGATAAATGAGTAATGAAGAAATTGCATTGTAGAAGATAGATTGTATACATTGTTGTGAGAAAAATGATTTAGATGTGAAATATTTATAGAGAAAAAAAGTAACTAAAAAATTCATAGACTGATATGACCATATATAAAAAGGTCACAAACCTTTAAAAGTGACCATTTGGTCACTGTTTGGCTCAACAAGGCTTGTGCGAGGCAGGAGCCTCGTCGAGCCTATCCACAAGCCGCTTGTCCTTCTTGAAACAAGTTCGAACCCCTCATGAATGGAGTTTATCTGAAATAGATCGATGGATTAACGAGTTACTCAACTCGGTTACCATTCAACGGAGACCACACTCTTTTATAAAACAGGGTGTGTTTGAGCCATATTATTGTGGAAGAATATATTTTAGAATAGTAGATTGATGAAAAATATGTTGTTAAAAAAAAAAGAAAAAATTATGAATATAATGTAAAATATTATTTTATTAAAAAATCTGTCATTGAAAATTAATAAGAAAATATATTTTAAAATAGTAAATTAATAGTGTCACTCGCAATTTATCTATTCGACTATTCCCTCTCTCAATTTCACGACAAAAGAAACCCCCATCAAATTTTTTCGTTCCTCATTTCATTTTACATTATCTTTCCTTTGGTTTGCACTAACTCATCAATTAATCTCAGCCCTAAATTTCCCCTCTCCTAGTTAACCCATAGGAAGCAATGTGGTTATTATATGTATAATTTCCGTCCAAGAAATCATCCCCTTCAATTTGCTCGCTCGAATTAAAGGTAATATTTTTTCCAATGGGTTGATTTTTGATTGAACTGTATATTCCTCCACCAATCGTTTTCTTATTTTTGATTATATGTTAAGTAGCTCGAAAATTTAGTGTTTTGTTTAGTTACCTAAAATTTTCGATCTGTGAATTTAGTGTTTTGTTTAGTTATAGATGTTGAATCTCTTTTTAGTCAATTAATATGGTGGCCTTTTTACTATAATTTTTTGTTTATTGTCTTCACCCTTACTTGAACATAGGTTTGTGTTTGTATTTTCCTTTATGGTTTGCAGGTATCACAGGAGTGGTACAGAAGATAAAATATGGCTGAAGAAGGGAGAGTGCATTCTGATTGTAGGAATGCATTGAACCAGTATCACGAATGTAGTCTTTTGTTTGAGATAGTCCTGTATTGATTCTGGTAGTTGGAATTTTTGATCTTGTGACTCATCATCTCAAATTATGGATTTGAATGATCCCATTTATGTTAACGCCACCAATTTCTACAATTACCCGAAACAATATGATGCGTTTAATCGACTGTGGAATTTTTAATAGCCAACATTTTCTTTTTATTTTTCTTTGGGGTAAGCAGGAGAGGGAGAGAAAGTTGTAAGCTTGGATGCAATGGGTAGAGAAGGGGTGTTGTGGTGTGAAATTCACCTAAAGACTTCAAACTTTATGCCTGGACGCATTGCACCGGAAGCAAAATTAGGTGTCGTTGATCAATAAATAGTTGTTCATTACTTAATTCTTGGATCTCTGTTCCAAAAAGATAATTCATACACAAATGTTGGATGCATTTTATTTTTTGTCAAGTACCTAACAATTTTCCATACCCTGTGCTAGGATGCAAGTTGTTAGTGACAGTGGTGAGGCCAATGCAGTTGCAATTCTGGATCAGGAGGAAAAGCATTAAAGAGATGGCGAGGCGTTGATTCTGATGGAGAGGCTGGTACTGACGATAAAGATAACACAGGAAAAAACTTCAAAAATCTTACAGGATGACAAAAGAGGTTATTGGGTGTTGAGACTGAAAATGGTATGGGCACGTCAGCATTTGCAGAATGATTCTATCATGTAATTCTTCAATTAGTAGTGAATTGCATCCGGATGTGAATACTTGGATATTTATATGATTTTCATTCTTCTCTTTCGCATAAGGACAACTAATTCACTCTGTAAATGTTCTATTAACATTTGTGACATGAAGTAATTTTATAATATATTTACAGGTTATACAGGCATCTGAATACATAAGATATAATTTACATTTAGGTTTATGATTTTGCAGTTTTTAATGAAAGGACACTGTTAATGCATACTAGAAAAAGTAAAAAGAATATTGAGGTAAATCTTCAGGAGTACAACAAAATGAAAGAATAGGATCCAGAATTCTACCAGGAGGCTTTGAGCCTTCAATATGGAAAAGCGAGCATGCTTAATATATTTCGATCCAAGTTCATTTTACAGTGATATTTTTATGGATGAGCTCAATTCTCGTGTTATTTTAATGGTGGACAGGCTCCAAAGATATCAGAAGAAAAAATAGACAAGATGGTGAATGAGATTAAGGACAAGGAGTATTTCAATAAGAAGAGTGAGCGAGCATTTGGCAAATACACTCTAGAAATCAAGAACAACCTTGGGAAAGGAACTGATTTACCAGAATAAGGTACTACCATGTTATTGTACCTTGTAACTATACCTTCTCATCGGGGAATATAAAATCCTTTTATTTTCCTCTCTGGTATGAGGCACATCTATATCGTGTCTGTGTTTTTGTGTGTGTCTTGATTCTTATGGAAATTAGAAGGATGCAAAGATGCATCTTACCCTTCGATGCTTATGGTCTACGATGATCTTTCTATGGTCCTAAACAAAGAAAATTCGTCAAGCCCCACTGTGCAAAAAATTTTCAAACATGCATGAACTTTTTGGGGAGTCCATTGCGTGTTATGTTAATGGTGAACAGGCTACAAAGATATCAGAAGAAAAAATTGACAAAATGGTAAAGGAGCTCAAGGACTAGGAGCATTTTAATGTATAATAAGCTGACACTAATAAGCTAAATATTAATGAAAAGTTCTCAAGTGTTAAGTGAAATCCTGACTTTCTACATGCAATGCAACGATTAACTAAAACTAATTAAAGGATAGAAAATATGTTGCCTTCGATTAAGCGCTCAATTTATAGTCTTGGGCTCGACGTTGTCCAATGATCAAGGTGGCTTGAAATGGCTTGTGTCAGCCTTTCCACTGTTTGCAATTATTGGTTTTGCACACTTTCTTCTTCACTCTCAAAATTTAAGTCCATATTTTCCTTTTGTATGCCAACTTTCTTGATCGCTTATATCTACATCAACCCTATAGCATTCCTTGAGGTCAGATGATTGCTCGGATTTGATATACATTGCTTGTTCATCCTCAACCATCAAGATCAGCTCACATTTTTCAATATCAATTAAGGCTCGACTTGTCTCTATGAATGGTCGACCTAAAATTATTGACATATTCAGTCTTTTTCTATATCTAATATAATAAAATCGATTGAATTTGTCTACTTTGATGAGCACATCCTCAATTATGCCTCGTAAATGCTTGATGGTTCTGTTAGTAAGTTGGAGAGTAATTGTCGCTTGTACTCCTTCCAAACCATGCCTCTTGCATAAACTCCTCGGATCTTTTAATTTTGGAAGTAATTTGTGGAGCAAAATAGCACTGAACTCCTTATTTAATGCCTTTGTCTCGTATTCTTTAAGGTTTATTTTCTTGGATAGCATCTCCTTCAAGATTTGGTCTAGATCGAAATTTGTAATACAGCATCTATGAATGAGATGTTGATGGCTAGCTTCTTGAAAACATCCATAAATTTTGCAAATTGCTTTTCGAGCTTGTGCTCCTAATCTTTGAGGAAAGGGAATATGGAGCGCATAACTTATTTTACTGGACTTGGAGCCTTGGCTTTGGGCAATTATGCACTATCCTTTTGTTCAACATCCTCGGCCGGTTCTGATTTTTATTCAACTGCTTCTTTATCCATTAACTGATGGTCATCTATCATTATACTGGCCTCTTGATATTGACTTCTAGCAGTTTACCTCGCTCTTAGTAATTATGGCTTGTACCATTTGCTTTCTGAGTATTTTCGAAGCCTTTGAGGACAATATTGGAGGTATATATGCTTTTACTGGAACAATTGCCTTGATTGTGGGTTGTCAAAATTATTGTTTTCGATAACATTGATGGCGAATATTTGCTCCCTTGGATTGGTTTCTATATTGCTTGCCAGATTCCCTGATTGCCTTTCTGACTAGTTCGCATCACAATCCAAAATATATAAATATTTATTTTTTTATAATTGATTTGACCCTGTTGAATCCTATGATCCCTTTATCCTTTTTCAAGTTGATACTCGGACAGATTTTCGGAACATTGATTTTTATACTATTAGATATTGAACACACCAATTACATAACTTGGATTAGCTGATAAAAGATTTGTAGTGGCAGATGGATGAAATTTGATTTTTTTTTTTAATTTCTATCTGACTTTTATATTATATTTTTTGTTATTTAAAAAAAAAAAATAACTTGGTGAAATTAGTGTATAGGCTCCGCCAGGAAATTAATCAATGAATACTAGTACACACTGAATGATAAATGACCCCTTGAAAATTCAATAGAATTGATCACCCTAGTCAAGTAAGGTTATAATTATCAAAAAGGACCCCTGCTGAATACAGTTAAGAGCCAACTGCAAGAGAAAATTCCTTTATCTTCCTTTACCTTAGAAGAGAGGATGCCAACATTTACTATTCATCTTGAGGCAGAGCTTTCACACTAAGCTGGTTCCACGCCGTAACTGAACTTACATTGTTCACTACAAAGAGGCTTTAATTATTTCCACTGTTCATTCAAATTACTGTAGCTGCCTTTTTAGTTTTCACCCTTCAAAAATAGCATAATCGTTAAAAAATATCTTCTCGCTGTTCATTCAATAATGCCGTTGAGCTGTGCTATTCTTACCAAAAATGGTTGACATACAGGTTGACCGACACTCACAACAGGGGGGTGGGGCACTTTTTTTTTTTTTTTTTTGGAATTTTTTAATCATGCTGGGCTTGCCGCATGTGAGAGGTTGTCAAATTCGTTGTCATCCATTTTCGGTACAAATGGAAAAGCCCTAATGCCGTCTCATATATTCCACAAGGGAAAGAAAACTCCCAAAACGAGCCATTTATTGTCGGTGTCGTTTTACTTCAAGCCTAATTTCAGTAGAAGAAAACTTTGAAGACGAGCCATTTATTGTTGCTGCCGTTTTACTTGAACCCTAATTCCAGTCCTGTATTCAGTTTGTCAAGAACAGATCCTAATCATTTGCACGAAATCATCCTCAAACGTATGAATCGCAAGTTTATTTTAAAGTTTTTGTTTATTTTGTTACGTAACTGTGAAGTGGGAGTTCGTTTTCCTTTTGATTTCGAACTTTTCTTCAAGTTTCCAAATCATTTGCACTAAATCATTCTGAAAATTATGAATTGTAGCTTCATTTTAATGTTCTTCTGTATTTTGTTGCATTTTGTTCAGATTTGCTGTGAAGTGGAAATTTCTTTTCCTCTTTCATTGCGAAGTTATCTTCAAGTTTCCAAAAGAAGGAGAAAATTGGTACTGAAATAGGAGACCGGTGACCTCAGGTATGTCAATTTCATAGTTTTTCATTTTAGGCTTATTTGTTTCTTCAGTTTAGGTTTGTTTATTTTTTAGAAATCATTTCTTCATTTGTTCATTTCTGATGATTCGAGTTTCAAATTTTGTGCATTTATATCCTTTGAATACACAATACCTAAATCGAAAATACACAAAGGCTGTAAGTCGAAAAGGTTCCTTCAGCACCTGACTCGTATCTATGGGCATGCCACATTTACCAAGTGAAAAACGACACACTTTCACTTTGTTGCATTTAGACAGCCTAAAGAAGAATCTGACTGGAAGCCTAAAAGGGTTTATGAAGAACCCCAGCTTTGAATGTATGCTTTTTGATCTTTACGGGTTGAGAATTCAATAGAAAGATGGAGCTTCCTTCGATTTTCAGCTTTAATGGTGCTGTTCCCCGAAAGATTGTAGTCCTCAGTCCACCAAAGATTAAGCTTATTTCCACATGCATTAGGTCGTATACTTTCGAGGCTTTTATGAAAATAATATTATAATTTCTTTCATTCTCCAGAAACTACTATAACATATGGTGCTCCTCTGTTTTAGGTGAGGCCAAGTATTGAGGTCTGGAAACCTTGGACTCTGTTGTATTTTGTACTTCAATGCCCTAGGAATATGCTCTTTTTTTTTTTGTTTCAACCTAACAGTACAATTGCATTTGAAGATAATTTGTGCAGCCATCCATATTTTGAATATTAGTAGAGCTACCTTCTGTATTAGAATTTCGTTTCACGAAATACAGAAATTACGTTAATCCTCTAGCTTCATCTTGTATAGAAATTAGGGAAAGCTTTAGTTAACTAAAAAAATCTTCTTTTTGCGTTACTTGGATGGATCTTTCTTAATATGTTGATTTATGATGCTTTCAGGTTCAAATATTGTGTGTTTTGAACTTATTTTTATTTAGCTGTTCTGTGTATAATTTTATTTTCTTAGTTCGTCGATTCGATGGTTATAGTAATTTCTAGTTATTCCTTTTTGAAATTTCCCAAACAAGCACAAAAATTACATGGCTGGAACATTTGTCACCTGAGGTATGTTAATTTTATATAATAATTTGATACGTACCACTTTTTCGTCTTGTTTCGGTTTAGGGTTTTCCTTCCTTTTCAAAATCTTTTCTAAACCTATCGATTTATGATAAGTTCACTTTCAAATGTTATGTATTTGAAGTTGACTTCTTCTTTTGTTTCCATTTTTGTGTGTACGATTATAGTTTTGACTTTTGAAATCCTCGGCTTTGTTTCTACGATGTTTGTTGGGTAAGTTTTGTTACACTTTTTTTTTTTTAATTAATTCTTTATGGGGTCCTGTATATATTTTGTAGTCTCTTCATTGAGCTTTCATTTTTGTTGTTCAAATGGTTTTTTACTTCAACGTTATGTATTCTTTGGGCTAAAATATTTCTGTTTGAGGCAGCACTATTTGATGTTGATGGAACATTTTGCAATTCAGATCCCCTTAACTATTATGATTTCCTTGAAATGCTTCAGGAGGTGTGAACTAATCTTTGTTATTTAATTTTATATTTACATATTGCCAATCAGATATTGTTATGCATGGAAAAAAAATTATTTTCTTGTAAACTAGTAAAACAACTAACTAATTTCAATGCATGTCATCACTGGTTTATGGGGTTTTTAAAAATGCTGAGCTATTTAACAGATTGGCTTCAATGGTGGCGTCCTAATTGATGAGGAATTCTTTATCAATAATATTGCCGAGAAGAACAATGGTGATGTTGCTTCAATTCTTTTCCCCAATGATTATGAAAGGGGTGTAAAATTTTGTGATGTCAAGGAAGCTATATTCAGAAGGTGAATTTTATATTTATTGCAACTTTGCCTTAACAAATATTATTTTGAGCGAAAACTACAAGTTGGTCGAGGAGCAGTTGAAACCTATAAATGGTTTGTACAAATTGAAAAAATGGATAGAAGACTCTGGTCTGAAACAAGCTGCTGTTACTAATGCTCCGAGACCAAGTGCTGAACAGTTGATCTCGACTCTTGGACTGTCAAATTTCTTTCGTATTGTAGTTCTTGGAAGTAACTGTGAACATGCTAAACCATTCCCAGACGCCTATTTGAAGGTGTTTAAAATTCTTAATGTCTCCAAGAATAACACATTTGTATTTGAGGTTTGACCTCATCCACACTCCCTTTAAGATTAGTTGCTCATACTTCATAAAATTTATATATCTTTTGGTTGTCTAGGATTCTGTTTCGGGAATAAAAGTCAGGGTTGCTGCGGGGATGTCCGTTATTGGCTTCACAAAAGGAAATCTTGCACACTTGCTGATGGAAGCAAATCCTGCTTTTCTAATTAAAGATTATGAAGATCCAAAGCTTTGGAAGAGCTTGATCGAATTGGAGGTGTGATATATTGCTTATGAACTGGGGAAAATTCCCCCCCATAAAATTAATTTTAGTTTGATGGCTATTTTGTAGGAGACTTTTTGATTTATATCATTATGGCATTCTCAATGTCAGTACAAAATTGACATGATCTATTGAATCAGTATTGAAATTCCCAAGTGGTATAATAATTTGGGGTTATGTTGAAATCATATTATGATTTTTGAGAACTTTTTCCTATCTATAAAATGCAATAATTTTTGTCACATATTGCTTTTACCATACTTGAAACTTGCTTCTTGATAGCATTGGCCACACTTTTAGTGTTGCATTAGTTAAGTGGTGGTTTTAATTTTGGTGTTGCCTGTTCATTTCTTTTCAATTTATACCTTTTCGTCCAATTTGTTTCATTATTTGAGATGCATTTGTTGGAGCATTGTGTATTAAAGATATTGTTTACGTTTCTGGATTGTATTTGGTGCTTTTTTAGTTTAGTATTTGAAACTACTATCTTGAGAAAAATGATTGAGAAAAAATCGATCTATTTACAGCCTAATATAAATATATGTAATGCAAAGTGTGCACCTTTTGTACTTGATTTCCTCTAATTTGGACTGCAAACATGGTCTGGGAGCACTGGAAACTGAACATGTAGGGATTTTGATTTTCTTGTGTAAGATTTAGTTGAGACAATATGACCAAAATGGCACCTTTTTGTTTTTTGGGCAAAATTTGTAAAGTAACGTCGTTTTGGTCTTTTTGATGCAGCCACATCATTGCTTGAAGCCTACTTGAATATGATTTTTCGGAAGTGATATTTTTTTTGACACATTTCAAACGATGAATGGAAATTGAACCACACTATGAGATTCTTTTTATTGCGTTGGACCTGTGTTGATTTTATTTGGCTTTCTTATACTTGTCAATTTTCAGATTTTATTGTGACTGGAAAAAGATTTAAGCATTTGTGGGGTAAAATCCAGTTGTCCATGTAATGAAGTAGTGTCAAATTTTGATATAATTGTAGTTATTTCCTTTAAATGAGTAATAGATAGCAAATTGTTGACGTCTTTTAGAGTTTTATGCAGTGAGGTAATGACATGTGATAGGTAACAAAATGGGTTGCAAAGATGATTTTGAGTAGCCTCTATCCCGTGTTTAAATGATACCGATGCTTGAAATTTGAAAACACTACCAACTTTTGTGTCCTGTCGCTTATTCACTTCTTTTTTCTAGCTTCTTTCATTGTTCCTTTTTTTCAAATTACTGTATGATCTTCATTTTTTCTCCCATCCCTACATTTTGCATTTGATAAATTATGTGAACACAAATAAGTGTCAGCAACTCTGCTTTCTCGTTGAAAGAAGTATGGAGATATTCTCAACAAATGATAAAATTTTTGGAGTGAAGATATTACTAATTTGTCAGATGAATAGTCCTCTGAATTATACCGTTTTATTTAAATTTTACAAGCGTGCATGTTGATATTAACATTGTATCTCAGATTGCAGGTTCACTAGCAACATTGTCATATTAAATCTTCAACATTAAGTCCCTGTTTGACCCCCATTTTGGGGTGATAAAAATTTTGAATAGTGATTGATTGGAGAATGTGTGGTGGAAAAGTTTTAAATTTGTGTGTAACATTATTTTATTTGATGAATGTGTGGTTGAAATGAAGAGAAAAAAAATAATATAATGGAATTTAATTTAATGGGGCTCAAATGGGGGCTAAATCTTCTCTTCTGGAGGCAACAGGCAACGGTTTGTATTTAGCTATTCATGAAAAACACTAACATTACCTTAAAATAAATGTATTTCCATGCATTGTATGGGCATAAAAACAGTATATGAAAAGGATGTAATATGAAGATATTGATCGTTTTCTACTTTGTTGAACTTCAAATCAAACCATAAGAGAAGTTATTTTTTCCTTCCCTCTACAGGTTTAATTTGGCTTGTAACTTCTACAAGCACTTATTTGACAATCATTGTTTGGGAAAAACAATGTTTTAAATAGTAATTTTTAGGAGAATGATTTGTTAAAAAGGAAGGAAAAATTTTGGATTTATATGTGAAACATTTTATTGTGTGAATGTTTAGTTGAAAATAAATACGTTAAAAAAAGAGTGTTCAAATATTGGTTGTCAAACAAGGACTAAAGGAGTCGTGGAGGAGGTGGGAGAGAATCCTTTACAAAATAACAATCTAACTTCATCAAATAAACAAATAAATAAAAATAAACAACAGAAAGAGTTCGATAGAGGAGAAGGCAAAAAAAAATGCAGTTCTAAGGCAAAAAAAAAAAAAAGGGGCCTTTTTAATTTGTTCTTAAAAATTAGATGAAGAGAAAGGGGAGGCCTTGCGCATTCTAACTTGTACTCAAAAGATGTTCCAAATAATCAGCACCTAAGTCCTCAAAAACCACTACATTGTCCTCCTTAACTTCCCTCTCTTTGCATTTCTTTCTTCTCCTCATGGAGTGTCTCCTCTTCAATGCTATAACCGGCGAGCCCCCATCCTCCTCGTTCAGCATGGGACACCTCATTTCGTGCAGCGAGTTGAGCACTATCTCCACCGAAAAGTTGAGAATCGCTGCCTCACCGCGCATTGAAAAAGCGGCTTGATCATAAGCTAAAGCTGCAGCTTCTGCTGTATCGAACGTGCCTAGCCAAACCCTTATGCCATTTCTGGTGGAATCCCTTATCTCTGCTGCAAATTTTCCCCACGGCCTCCTTCTTACGCCTCGGTATGACTTTTCTTGAACGGGTTTTTCCTCTGCTTCGGGTCTTGAATTGACTTCATCTTCCTTCATTCGATCAGAGGAAATGGATTCTGAAATCTCTTGATCAGCAGCTTGTGCTAGAACGCCAAACAGAAGCATTTCTTCAGAGTCATTTTCATTGAAAGGAAGTGAATTTTGCAAATCCCATGTACAAGATTCTTGTGATGATCCAATGGATGAATCAGAAGAAAATTCAGAACTGAAGGAGTGAAAAATTGATGATTTCATTTGGAAAATGGAATGGAATTTTCTTTAGTTTTTCTTTGCTGATATATTCTGTTAGAAATGTTCTATATATATATCCTTGAGAATGGGGTATCTCAAAATAAATACGTAAACTGCAAGTGGTTGAAAATAAATATTGTGAAAAAGTGAGGGCAGGAAAGGGAAAAGAAATAGGGAATCGAAAATTTTACACGATAGTCAAAGAAAAACTGGCAATTAGTTGATATCACCACTAAGATTTTCTGATGTAGAAAAGATGGTCGAGCAGATTGAGGAACATTTGGACCGAAAAGGAAAAAAACAGTAAATTGTAAATTTGGTGTACAGTTCAGATTTGGGTCCATAATATCTTTTGGAAAGGAAACAACGAGCCATATCGAACTCATCACTTTGTTGTGATGTGTGGTAGATTTTAGTCATCTGAGTATGTTTTGGATTCGAAAACTGTCATTTAGTTTATTTCAAAATTTTGACAATTTTAGTTCCTTTAGATTAGTTTTTCATTTAAACTCTTATAAATAAATGGTTAATTCTTTGCTTTTGAGCATTGTGTGATTGATAAAACTTCTTGATTTTATCTTTCATTCTGTGGTGGATTCCAGATTTGTGTTCTTAAGGTTTTTTGCTTGAATTCCTTATTTATTTTCTTATCTAAGGTTTCTTGACCCTTGTCCTGTTTGTCTTGACTAGCTTTGATGATGTTAACGGGGGCCTCCAAACTCATTGAATCGAATCGGAAAGGATTGACACACCATAGGTATATTCCAGTCCAGCATGGCTTGGGCCAATCCATATTTGAAATTATGTATTAATCATGAGTAACGTGGTATATAAGTTTTTGATTGAATTTAAGCTCAATAAAAGAATAAATTACGTGAAAAGCTTCTACAATAATTATACTTCACACTACAATGATCTTATTTCATGATCGAGATAGGATTTAAGAACTTCACATTATAAGTCTCGAGCTCATTACAAATGGGTTGGAGTAGAACGTATTTGGTTGAATATGATTTTTCGGTTTATGATGTAGTCTAATTTAATAATTTATTAAACATGATACTAGATTCTAGTTGGTCCAAAAACTAATGTAGGAACGTTCCTTAGATAGCTTTATGCACGTTTCTATTGAACTAGCAATACAAATTGCCTTCTATTTTATATTTCCAACGGTTTTTGATTTGTCAATACCAAAGAACATTCAAACAATGATTCTATATGCAGGTAACGAATCTTCTCGTTCTTTAATTTGATAGCCATGCAAATATATTAATCAAGAATTTGATAAGTGGCCTCTTCTTGATACGAGGTGTCAATATCGATATCGATATTCTTTGAATTTTTCGATTCTCAATTCAGTCAGAAAAACTATTAATTTGTGTAATTAAGAACAATCGTCAAGTTACTTGACGATTGACTACTAAAAAATAAAGTAATAATATAGCAGTCAAAAACTCTTCGATTCTTAAATGGGACGATGTTTTAGGGAAGAGAGAGAATTAAACAGAATTTTGGCTAGAATTTCAAACTTTAACAAATGTCTACGTTCCTACGTTATCCTTTGTGTACTGCGCGTGATCATGCAGATGCAGCACTGCCAAAGTATATCTAGTCAATTTAGGTCACATTCATTACCATAGTGAATTAGTTGTAACCAAGCTAGAGAACATTAGCCAAAGTGCTTCTCTAATTTCAAATTAGAGAAGTATTCAAGCCACTGTGGGCTGATCCCAACTCAGAGCAAGGTGGGGGTATGACATAAGTCGAAGAGTCGATCGACTCCTGGCTAGGCTTAATTGTCACAACCTCTTTCATGTTCGAGGCATAGATCACATATTTATCATGCAAAATATTGATATAAAAACAACGTTATTGAACTTCTTGATCACCAAATTGAATGCATTCCAATATCGTATGATCTATTATATTGTAAAGAATTATCTTATTTAATCCCAATATCGTATGATCACTTCTATTTTTTTTTTTTAATCGACATCAATCAATGGCAAAATACACTAGAAAATGTGGCTTCTCACTCATATAATTATAGTACTTTGAATCTGTTTTTCCTATGAACAACAGTATCATTACTAGTGTATACACAAATAAGCTTAACACATTTTTCACGATTGAGGATAAAGTTTGGTACCACGTCATGTATATGATCAGTTATCCAATATTATTTTAGGGTATGTCTGGAACATTTTTTATGGAAGATGGCGTTTTTCCACCCACTTTCCAACTTTTGGAGTGTTTGATTGCAATTTTTTTTTTATAAAAAATATTTTTCAAAATATGTCTAATTTTCCTTATTTTTGAGGAAAACATTTTCTTTGGGAGATATGTGTTTTTGTTTTCCTCATAATATGGAAAATATATTCTTTTCTAAGAAATATTTTCACTGCCAATCAAACAAACCATTAGCCCCTATCTGTTTCTGATTTTCCTTTAGATTTTAATTGCTTTTTTTATTTACCGTTGCCGGCTGGAATATTTGACTTTCTCTCTCTAAGTGGGACCCGTGTGCTGACAAAAAACGATAATAAATTCAATTTTTTGGATGAAAGAATCGGAACCAAGCAGGCGCTTAGTATTTTTTCTTCTTTCAAATTGAGGGCAACTTATTCTTAAAAATACTAAATATATATATAACGTGTTCAATTTAATAATAATAACCCCTATAAGATATTGGACAACATGTCTAAAATAAAAGACGAGACTTTTGAATACTTTTACAAAGGAGAGCCGTTAATGATTGTACGCTATCTTAGTTGAGATTAATTGACGTTTATAAACGTCTTAATCATGTTATGTTCGAATAATTGGAGAATTCATGCAATCAAATATTACAAAGATTTTCTTAAATGAGAATTCGAATGCTCTAGTACTGCAAGTAACTTATCATTTTTGAAAATACAGAACTCAATTTCTTTGGCTAATCTCTCATCCTAATTAGTTTGGTAAACTTGATTACTCGATGGTAATCCTAGATTGCCGTGAAATTCTTCTCTTTTAACACACGTAAACTTTAATGATTCTTTTTCTAATCCATAGTGAAAATAAAAGAATAGGTTTTTGCAAATAATTTAATAATTTCTGACCTTTTCTCATTAGAAATTAAATCAGATTGATCGAAAAAGGTCTAAATACAGATCCCCTTGAAAATTCATAAAAAAGAACTAAAGGGACTCAATTGAAAGTTAGATACCTCCCCCAAAGAACAAGACACTATATTGTCAGATAGTGACAGAATTCAAGAATGTGTAGCTCATTACGTAACTTATAAAACCAAATTTTGTCAAAAAATTTCTCTCAAGCCCATTTTGAAGATGAATAATTCTGTTTGATTCCCCCCAACAGAAACTGGCCAGATCACTTAGGGGTGGGCCCATGTGAGTAAAATATTGAAAAAAAAAAACCACCCACCCCCTATTATATCTATTATGTAGCATTTCTGTAACTCTATTTTCTGTACATGTAGTGCAGTTCTTAATCATTTTTTAGCTGTTGGAACTAATTTGGTGATAAGTCCTAACAAGTACCAAATATGCAAGGAAAATTTTTAATTTTCTTTTATTATTTATTTTCATTATGAGAGGTTTTGAATGGATCCCTACCAATTTGTTTAGAATAAAACATAAAACCTAACATGTAATGCACAGGAGATGTTATCTCGTAAATAAAATAAAATCAAGTAATTACATTGATAATAGACACGAAGTTTAAAAGAGAGCATATGTTTGATTATGTTGTTATCTACTTAACGAGTGAAAGCAGCTTATTCGTGAGAAACAAGAAGATTTGTAATTCTTTTATGCGTTTGGAATTTTCTTTTGATCAATAAAGTAAATCAAATCTCAATAAATTTAACAATATTATAAGAAGTATATTAAATGGATTATTGGCATTATAAAATCACTTTTAAATATTTAAATTTGAAAATAATAAATATTATATCATTGAATTAATTAAGTTGATTAAAATAAAAAATTTGTGTTGTTAACCTGTTAAATTTATAGAGCACTTGTTCGAACCTCATTTTTTTGGCTAAAATGTATTTTGAAACAATGTTTTGTGAGAGAATGTGTGTTTAAATAATAAGAAATTTTTTGGAGTTTACGTATAAAATTATTTTATGGGAATGTGTGTTTGAAAATGATTTTTGAGGAAAAAAAGTTGAAACAGATTACATATACAAATGATTAAAATTCAAACATTCTTCGAAGATATATTTTAATTGACTAATCATTTACTAACAAGAATTATCAAATTCCAACATGTCATTTGATCATCTTGTAATAATTTGAAGGTGAATTTAACATTTTTTTGGTTTAAAAATAGTTTTCAATTAATTTTATTATATAAAAACAATCACGATTTCCTTTTATTACCATGAATCTAAAAATAAACTCATTCGGTTAAATTTCTATAAATTAATAGTTTTGAGGCCAAAGAAAATCTATTAATTATTAATTAGTTTATCAAATTATCCTCATTTTCTTAAAAATATTTTACATTGTATTTAATTTCTCATTTTGCGAACTAAAAATTTTATATATTCGTTTAACCAAGTGAAGAAACAAATAATAATTGAATAATGTCTTAGAAAGGTCTCTTATAGAATTATAAGCACTTATATATTGGTTGAAAAAAACACCGTGAGTCTATTTGTTGAAGATTAAAATAAAATTTTTAGTATATTTTGATAAAAATTAATAAAATGTGCTATTGAAAAATTGTGGGTCTCATAAAATTTGTAGTTAAAATTAATTGTTGATTTTTATTTGAAATTAAAATCGAATTTTAATTTGTATCAAACATGGGCTATGTATATGAAAATCATCAAGTTAGAGATCTATGTGAATTGTTTTTGATGTATTATATTAGCGTTTGTTAGGTTCAAATAAAAATTAAATTTTTTAGTAAATTTTAATAAAAAATTAATAAAATGTGTGAGTAAAAAGTTGGTAAAAAATAGAAGTTATAAAAAAGGTGTATTTAAAAATAATAATTTTAAGGTGGGTATATTCAATTGAGACTTTTGAAAACTCGGATGAATTTTTTTTAAGTAATAACTTCTGTGGATTTCATGGATTTTTTAAAAGATTTGTATGGAATTAGTGGAAATCTTTTGTAAACTTATGAACTTTCATTTTAATATTTTTAGAGACTTTTGTAATATTCAAATTTTTTTTGAAGGCTTTCATTTAAAATAGAATTTATGTGAATCTAGTGTAATATTGTGAAATTATTACATTTGAGGTGGTGGTAATTCTCCGTGTCTTTCATTTTCTCCCATATAAGAAAAAAATATTTTTAAAAAATAAAAATTTAAAACC
>CAIGRB010112677.1:44630-61928 GCA_903798255.1 Fraxinus quadrangulata
TCTCCCAAAATCTTGTGATTAGTGAGAGACAATTTTTGAGATTTTATTTGAGTACTTTCTGCTTAGAAGTTAGTACTATGGAGACTTTTATAAAAGTCTCTAAAAGTCATAAAAATTTGAATATTCCAAAATTTATAGAGAATTTTAAAAAGTTTTAATTGAATACATCGTGATTTTTATAGGTTTTTTAAATGTCATTAAAAGTCTCAATTAAATATATCAATACTTTTAAAAAATCTTTAAAAATTTATATTAAATACTCTTAAATTTTTTAAATCTCATAAAAATGATTAAAAATTTCAATTAAATACACCCTCTTAATAAATATAAACGGTTCAAACTGAGGCTTGTGTTGTTATCACCACATCGGCGAACCAACCAATTATTCCACTTCCGGTTATAAATCACAAAGGAATATTCCTATTCCCCATTTTACCCCTAAAAGAATTAGTAATCCCTCAATTTTCCTTTTCCCCCAAAATTTTCTAATCCACAAGATCTATTAAATCCAATCCATTTCCTCACCCAGTAGCAAAAGTTCTCTTAAAATCAACAACACAGCTAAATTCGCCTATTCACTTCCCTCGCTATCTACTATCTCCTGCGCACAGTTTCTCCCAATTTCTTCCAAAAAAATTCCTCGTGCCGTCGGCAATGGCCGTGGGAACTATACTTCCAGATCTTGGAACGGAGATTCTGATTCCGCTTTGTGCCGTCGTCGGAATTGCGTTCGCGCTAGTCCAGTGGCTGATTGTGTCTAAGGTTAAGGTTGTCCCCGAGGCGTCGAACGCTGCAGATGGCAAAAACTTCACTGATTCACTCCTCGAGGAAGAGGAAGGCATCAACGACCACTCTATAGTTCAAAAATGCGCCGAAATCCAATCCGCCATTAGTGAAGGTATATTTCTACCTGCACTTATTTAGAGTGAGTAATTACGTTTTATGACTTGGAATTGGATTATTTTGGCTTTGAAGGTGTGAATTTGTTGTGCTTTTCGTTATGGATCTTGAAGCTGTAATTTTATTATGAAGGTAGCAGTATTTGTTATAGATAATGTATGTCTCTCTATGTACGAATATTTTTGAATTCTTCTTATGTGTAATTTAATTTCGAAGGCTTAATTTTTTGCTTAATCGTTCATATGCTGCAAAACGCATTTTTAATTCAAATTACAAAAGAGTCTCCCTTTTTTGCTTCTTTCAGCTCAGTTTTAATCCATATGTAACTATACTATCTCACTCACACATTCACAGTGAGAGATGGAGAGACGTATTTCTATGTGAAGACTCAAAGCGTGTGTGAGATTACGCATTTTCCTTTTATTATCTATACCTTCATACTTTCTCCTCTGGTTGGAGAAGAAAATAATTGAACATTTGGTTTTCTGCATTTATTTGGTAATTCATATTTTTTAATGCTCTGCAAAGAAATTTAATGCCGATTTGTTTTAGTTCCCGGTGGGTGAACATAAGGTTGACCGATTGAAAACTCCGCCTGCATTCATTTTTACCGAGGCGGTGTGATGGAGGATTCCGTATAGATCTAGCTTCTTCTTTTGTATTTATTTCGTAGTTCAATGTGTTACGCTTTCTCCTTTGACAAGTGTACAGAGGCCCAAAACAATTAGTATGAGCGAAAAAATGTTGACACAATTATTATTTCTTTTCCTTTTTTTATTCAGTCAGTGACTCGGTGTCAATTGTCATTTACTTTATGGTAGATCTGAGCAGTCTTGCTGACGTGGGAAATTTTTATTTCTATTTTCCTGGCACGGTGTTGTAAATATTGCTACATTTCCTCCATTGCTACCTGTTTCAGCTCGTCGTTCTAAATTTAGTATTAGGTTTGGCATAATATTACTGTTGTGGGCCTATCTGCATCAACATTTCATGATTTGATTTTGTATTTGTTTTTCTTATAATAGATTGGATCCGGGATAACAAGATTATGGAGGTGGTTCACCTGTGGAACTCACTTTGGAATTCTGAAAATAAAACCAGGCCAAAATTAATGACTGAAAGACCTAATATTTAGATGATGCGATTTCTTTACTGATTAATACTCCAGCTATGATCATGATTTTTTTTTCTGCAGCCTACTTTAGATTGATTTGTAATTTTAAATTGTGATGAGATGACTATGCTAATTTTTTAGGCTATAGGATAAGCATGTAATTGCTGTTTTGCTCTTAAATCTTCTTCCTCCTCAGGACCCCCACTTGAAGGGGCTTCTATCAATTTTCAAGGAGAAAATCATTGAAGCGTTTGCTATTTATGTAACTCAACAAAGGCTGATCAAATACTAAGCTACAGCTTCTTATCCCCACCCCTGGGAGGGAAAAAAAATGAAGAAGAAGAAAACCACCAAAGCTACAGATGATTTTAAGGCTACAGATGATTTTAAGGAATAGTTAGATATGTCCAACAATGTGGTTCTTGAGTAGCTGCAATTCTACTTTCTGATGGTGACGGTCTGAAGTTGTGGGGCATCAGTGAATGATGCATATTTGCTTGCTGTTCTTTCTCTTGTTGGTTTTAAATTCGAATTTCTNTATTTTAAATAACAATTACCTGTTCATCAATATATTTTCTAGTCATAAACCTTTTCTGAGTAACTGATTATGGTTTATGCTATGTCACAGGTGCAACATCATTTCTTTTTACCGAGTATCGGTATGTTGGCATTTTCATGGTTGCCTTTGCTGTGCTGATCTTTGTTTTCCTCGGCTCAGTGAATGGATTCAGCACAAAGATGAAATCTTGTACATACGACAGCACCAAATTGTGCAAGCCCGCTCTTGCCACTGCCGGCTTTAGCACCATATCCTTCATACTTGGTGCCATTACTTCTGTGGTTTCTGGATTTCTTGGAATGAAAATAGCCACCTATGCTAATGCCCGAACTACTCTAGAGGCTAGGAAGGGCGTTGGACAGGCTTTTATTGTTGCATTTAGATCTGGTGCAGTCATGGGTTTCCTCCTTGCTGCAAATGGTCTTCTAGTGTTGTACATTATCATCAACCTGTTCAACATATACTATGGCGATGACTGGGAAGGCCTATATGAGGCAATAACTGGTTATGGACTAGGTGGATCTTCAATGGCTCTTTTTGGCAGAGTTGGTGGAGGTATTTATACAAAAGCTGCTGATGTAGGAGCTGATCTAGTGGGCAAGGTGGAAAGGAACATCCCAGAGGATGACCCCAGAAATCCGGCGGTATAGATACCATTTACATTGGGCTGCTTAAAATTTCTTTAAGAGTTATTTGCTTCTTGCATTTTCAACTTATTTTCGATAATATTTCAGGTCATTGCAGACAATGTTGGTGACAATGTTGGGGACATTGCTGGCATGGGGTCTGATCTCTTTGGTTCATATGCTGAGTCATCCTGTGCAGCCCTTGTTGTTGCTTCAATATCCTCTTTTGGGATCAATCATGAGTTTACTGCTATGCTATATCCTCTTCTAATCAGCTCCATTGGAATCCTCGTTTGTTTGCTCACCACCTTGTTTGCAACTGATTTCTTTGAGGTCCGGAATGTTAAAGAAATTGAACCAGCATTGAAGAAACAACTCATTATCTCCACTGCATTGATGACGGTTGGAATTGCTCTTGTGAGCTGGATTGCACTTCCGTCTTCCTTCACTATATTTAATTTTGGAGTCCAAAAGGAAGTTAAAAACTGGTAGGTTCTGCACGAACCTTTATGATGTTTTGCAACTATTTTTTGCATTTGATCATTCCATTATAATGTCTTTGCACTCATTATAGGTTAACATTTAGATATAATGAGCCAAACTAGTCCTTTCAAAAGTACCTGCCTGTCCTTAGTAATTAATTGCATTAAAGTTGGAAAACTTACTTTTTCCATTTGGCTGAGAAAAGATTCTAATGTTTAATTATGTCATTTTCTCTGTTCTCTATCTGTGCACCCACATAGGGGAATGTGTGTAGATGCATATATTTATTTCCTTTTCATGTCCTTTTTTCTCAAATTTCAAACCGCAAATGACTCTCAATTTGCAGGCAACTGTTCCTATGCGTTGCTGTTGGTTTGTGGGCTGGGCTTATTATTGGATTTGTTACGGAGTATTATACAAGCAATGCTTATAGGTATGTTTCTGGACAGATTGTAAATTTCTCTGAAAGTATGATGTGCATTTAACAAGTTTTAGCTCATTTCTCTAATTATTGTTAGCCCCGTGAAAGATGTTGCTGATTCGTGTCGTACTGGAGCGGCTACCAACGTCATTTTTGGGCTTGCTTTGGGATACAAATCTGTCATCATTCCAATTTTTGCCATAGCAATTAGCATTTTCGTCAGTTTTACTTTCGCTGCAATGTATGGTATTGCAGTAGCAGCACTTGGTATGCTGAGTACCATAGCCACTGGTTTGGCTATTGATGCCTACGGTCCCATCAGTGACAATGCTGGGGGTATCGCTGAGATGGCAGGCATGAGTCACAGAATTCGAGAGAGAACCGATGCCCTCGATGCTGCTGGAAACACCACTGCAGCTATTGGAAAGGTATATATAATCTGTAGCCTCAAGACAATTTCAACTTTTGACACATTTTGTCCTATCACCAGAGGATGCATGTGGAGAACATTTGTCTGCATGCACGTTCATGTATTAGCATTGGACTTAGTGCTACTAACAAAGAGGTTGCAGCTTGCTGCATTAGCAGTTTTTACTCTGTTAAAAAACCTCCTTTGAGGAGAGTTTTGTGGCGAATGCTCCACTCTTACATGTTACTCCCGCTAATCCAAATTCATTTCTGTAGTATATGCTGGTTCTATAATCAATTATAAGCTACTTCAGTCTTCAGCTATCCGGAATACTTTCTTGTATCAGTAGGCCGAGTCTTATTTATATTATCGTCTAACAAAACATTCTTCCTCATATATCAGGGATTTGCAATTGGGTCTGCTGCCCTCGTGTCCCTTGCCCTCTTTGGCGCCTTTGTGAGCCGTGCGGCCATTTCAACTGTGGATGTCTTAACTCCCAAAGTATTTATTGGTTTGATTGTGGGAGCTATGCTTCCTTACTGGTTCTCGGCCATGACAATGAAGAGTGTGGGCAAAGCAGCTCTTAAGATGGTTGAAGAAGTGCGCAGACAATTTAACACCATCCCTGGTATCATGGAAGGCACCGCGAAGCCTGACTATGCCACTTGTGTCAAGATTTCCACAGACGCCTCAATTAAGGAAATGCTTCCGCCAGGTGCTCTTGTGATGCTCACTCCACTAATTGTTGGCATTTTCTTTGGTGTAGAAACTCTGTCTGGTGTCCTTGCTGGTTCCCTCGTCTCAGGCGTGCAGGTAATGTTATGGAATTTGCTGTGTCTTATTTTTGCTTGTATGTCCAAGGAGACTTGGAAATACACATTTATTTGTTGTGCTCTAAATTTTGATTTCGCTTCACTGAGATGCCTTAATTAATATCAGGACACTTCTTATATGAACTCCGACAGAATTTGGCCTTTGTTTGACAACCATTAAAATAAAGAGCCATGTTATATGTACACCTTGGTTTACACTCCTGTGTGTTGGAAAATTTGGGTACATTGATTTCAAAAACATATTTTTCAATCAATCGTTAGATTTTTGACACATAAGAAGTGTCAACCAAAATGTACACATTTGAGTGTACAAGTAGTTTTATTCTAAAATGAAACTATTTTATTTCTCAAATTCATTTTCAACCATACATTTTCACAATAAAATATTCTTCATATAAAATCCAAAGTTTTTTCCTACTTTTTAACCACACATTCTCCAAAAAATCGCTTTTCCAAAACTCATTTTAATGGTTGTCAAATAGGGGCTTAATAAGAGTGGCTTAGATATCATGCTATGTTTTAGACAGTCAATTTCATGCGTTCAATTTTTTGTCTCTCCGATGTGATTGACATTTTTGTTCTTTCTGTTTGATGTTACGCAGATCGCAATCTCTGCATCTAACACCGGTGGTGCTTGGGATAATGCCAAAAAATACATTGAGGTAAGTATTTTTACAACACGTGATTTTTGGAATAAAATTGTTCAGATTTGAGACTCTTGTGCTGTTTATTTTTGGGTCAATAGGCTGGTGCTTCGGAGCATGCGAAAAGTCTTGGTCCAAAAGGATCTGATGCCCACAAGGCAGCTGTGATTGGAGACACGGTTGGTGACCCTCTGAAGGACACATCTGGACCGTCTCTGAACATCCTCATTAAGTTAATGGCTGTTGAGTCCCTCGTGTTTGCTCCGTTCTTTGCTGCACATGGTGGCTTGCTCTTTAAAATTTAAGATGAGAACAATGTCATGTACCTTTACCTTTCCCTCTCTCGTTTTCTGACTTAACTGAAGTTTAATTTCTGTGCTGTTTTGTAATTTTAACATCTGTAAGAATTAGATTTTTGAAGAAATTTTGCATGTGGGGTTGGTGATTGATCTTGTGAAGAGTCTTAATTTTATGTTCTTTTATGTTTTTATTTTTTTTACGAGTAAATCTTTTTTTGTTGGGAGGTTCTCAATCTGTGTATGTAGTTGGTCTTCTGTCTTTATTTTTTGGTATTCAAACCTCTAACCTTTTAACTCTGTAGCACATTGACCCTAATGGATGGCTTCTAGCTATATTAAAAGAAAGGAAAGCAACCCCCATCTCCCCAGCCGCTTCGCCGGCCTTCAATGCCGCTCTTAACCCTGGTTCGCCCTTCCACTCCCCGTCTACTTGTTTTGGCCCACCCAATCTGCTCTCCCTGCCCCCACTTAGTTTTTGTGATTTTCTTCTCTCCTGTTATTAAAAGTATAATAGCTTTTTACATGAAAAAAATGAATTTTGAATCCAAAATTATTTAATTTTAGGAAATTGTGTTGTATTTAATTTTGTTAGCCTTCTCCAACTTCTCGACTCTGAACTTTCTTAAAATATGTTTGAATATTGAGTAATCAATGATTGTTTATTGTATAAAATTGTAGAACTTGGATAGTTTCTATTCTATTATATTGGTATTCTTCGTAATCAACGATTTTGCTTATTAAGCGCCTGCTTGATGGAAATTAAAATTAGATTTTGATAGAAGTTATTAAATGTGTAGTTGAAAAATTGCGAGACTTAAGAAATATGTGGTTAAAATTCATTATTGACTTTGATTTAAATTAAAATTGAAATTTTAATCACTACCAAACATACGCTGAGAATCATTTATGTGTCAATTAATGAGTTTAGGTAGACATTTTCGACGTCCTACTTGAATCAACGGATTTCGATCATGTTCTTCGTTCAATACATGCTTTCGCTTTCGTCAACTACAAACTTAAAATGTTTGAGATTTAGTGTCAAAAAAAATAAAAATAAAGGTTGAAGATTCGTTTACACAAATTTAGTGAGTTGGGAAGTTTCTGCCACAATTTTCTCGTTTTAATTTATGGAATGTTGATCTTGTAGAATGATAATGGAATGCTGAATTGGGATGACTTTACAAATTGATGTCCCCATAGGGCTTGCTTGGGAGTTTTGAGATATCGGTTATGAATGTTTTTTAAATTATCGATTGTAGCGTTTACGAATGGATCTATTACGAGTGCTTTAGTAGCGATTTTTAAAATAGTCAAATTCGTGTTTAGGAGTTTATTATTCATAGATTCTGAAAGTTTTTTTTTTTTTTAATAATAAAATTATGTATATTCCCCTTAGTGAAATTTTAAATTTCTTGTACTTCAAATTTTAAGTTAGTGTTTTTTACTTATAAGTAAATTTTGTACTTTTTAATAATTTTTACAAATAAATAACTTCTTATATTTTATAAGTGAATTTTTTTTTTTGGTCTTATTAGTAGTATTTTTGTTTTGTAAACAAAATATACCCAAAAGTGAGTTTTTATCTTATAAGTATAATTTTCTTGCTTTCAAATAATTTTTTTAGTTAATGCATTTTTATGTACAAATTAATTTTGAATAAAATATGTTGATTGGAATTGATTATTTTATAGAGGGTAAAATTAAAGAAAGGAATATTAGAAACGACCAAAATTCACCTTTGGTTGGTTAAGAGAAACGGACAAAATTATACTACATCGATTTTGGTGATTTTTAAATCATCCAAAATCGATGAATTAAAAAATAACAAGTATTAATTTTTCCATCCCCTCATAAATGAGTCAACAATAATCCGTAAAAATCGATGAAAAAAGTCTTCCAGAGCAGACCCTTACCCATCCAGCCATTAAAAAATTTACTCATCAACTCTTTTTTTTTTTTTTTTTTTCAAATTCCTTAAATGATATTCAATGGAAATGATGGTAACGAAAAATGTCAAAAACTCATCTTTCACAATTTTTTTTATATATATATCTTGGAGCTTTATCACTGGACCTAGAAACAAGAAAAGCAGATTTTCATTAGGTTTTGAAACTTTACAATTCTATTATGTCAAACTAGAATAGTTATAACACGACAAATCTAAAATATTCAAAAGGTTAAATCTAATGATTAGATTAAGGGCATGTTTGTGGTTAATTTTTTTAAGGATGAATTTTCTAAAAATGATTTTATTGAAAAATGTGTGATTCAAAAGTAAGGAAAATTTATGATTACGTGTAAAATTATTTTATTATGAGAATATTTAATTGAAAAAGAGTTTTAAAAAATGGGTACTAAACTGGGACTAAGATTAAAAAATTCAATCCCCATTTTCCATTTATTAACAATATTTTTAGTCATTCGAAAAAAAAGAAAGAATCGACGTGTATGTTTTTGTAAGGTGTCACTTTTTTAGCGGTGGAACGAATAATGGAACAGTAATTTAGGGACTATAGATCTAAACTCCTCGGAGTGTTACACAAACATTCTACAACATATTTTCTCGTATACTATTATGTCAATTATTTCACTTATTTTGTTTCATTCAAATGTGCATCATCATTCAAAAAACTTAGCTTATTTATAGTTGAAAGTTCAAAAGAGTAGTTTACACATTCAATTTCTACAAACTAATCTCTTGCCTACAGTGGACAGGAGATTATAATGTCCACCGTTGAAGAGACACGAGGGATAAATTTGAGAAACCCCCCCCCCCTATGTTGCAACATGTAGTGTTACACAAACGTTCTTGCTTACTCGTGTGAAGCTAGGGAGTCAGAAGCGGCATCAAGTTTGGTTTACAAGGAAGTTTCTAGCTAATCGAGAGAGGTAGACACTTCTGATTGACATAGTTAGGTTCATATGTTGTTCACACTACCCGTCTAATGATATTATACAATCAAATATTATCCAGAAATGGGCCGTTATCGGTTGGCTTTTGAAATATTACCTAGTGCTGTATCTTTTCTATTTTTTTTTTCTATCTACCAAAATAAATAAATAAACAAGATAAAAAATATTCCCTATAATTTTTTTTGATAAACTTGTAAAGTTTCTTTAAAATTTATAAATTAATTTTTATGAAAGTTAAAAATAAGTTATTTATTTTGAAAAGTGTTCATTTCATTTATATTTAAAAGTAGCGTAACAATTTATCGCCTGAGGCCTCATAATTTTGAGGACTGGCCTTGGATCTTGATAGGAAAACAATGGTGCTAAGAGGAATATCATCTACATTCCACATACTAGTTAGAAGAGGTGTGGTCCAATCACTCGATGTTTTTGTTAGTTGTAATATGCTTTCTCCATTTCTCAAGGAAAGCCTTAGAAAGTTGTTACCGGGCCTTCAACGAGCAACATCCCATATAGTATTACACCGCCATTTTTGTCAAGCTCGAAATCCTGAAAACCGTCGAAAAATGTGTTGAAATAATATCACGAAGAAATTAAGATGGATTACAACCCAACATTTATGTATTACACTACTAAATATGATTGTTAATAAATTAGTTGTTGCCTTTTAAAGCTTAAGTTTGTATATGATTAGTCTAAGTTAATGCATTGCATTTTTTATATATTCGAGATTCCCATGTAACAACATTAATAATAAATATTTGGGACATCTGTGTTTTCTTGTTTCTTTTCGCTCGTGGTCTGCCTTACACATTGATTTTCTATTCAAAACTTTTTTTTTAAAAAATACTTTTTACTTTGTCTTTATTGAAAAAAGTAGTTTATTTTACTTCTCACATCTACTTACCCACTAAACTAGAATATTTTTTAGGCTAATTAGCACAAAACGTCCCTAACTTTGGGGTTGATTTTGGGAACCGTCCCTACCTTTCATTTCTTGACATTTATACCCTATCGCTTTTTGTGCACTGAACATCATTTTCACAATATTTTGACAATTTTCCCTCCATTCAAATAAAACAAAAAGAAAAGAAAAGAAAAGAAAAATTAAAGAATTAATTGCAGTCATGCTCCCAAATTTTTTTTAAAAAATGCAAATTAGTCCAAAATCTTTATTAAAACATTAAAAATAAAAAATCTTTCTCTCTCTTCTCGCCTCTTCCTCCTTACGGTCGCCTAAATCGTCGAAAAATGCTCACATATTTGTATGGGTTAAACTCACCGATGGTGAAAGAAGCATTTTCTGACGATTTAGGCGGCGATGGGTGGCGGCCGTATGGAGAGAGAGTGAGAGAGAGAGAGAGAGAGTGAGATCTTTTATTTTTAATGTTTTAATAAGGATTTTGGACTAATTTGTACTTTTAAAAAATTTTGAGAGCATGACTGCAATTAATTCTTTAATTTTTCTTTTCTTTTCTTTTTGTTTTCTTTAAATGGAGGGTAAAATTGTCAAAATATTGTGAAAATGACGTTCAGCGCACAAAAAGTGATAGGTAAGGGTATAAATGTCAAGAAATAAAAAGTAAGGACGATTTTCAAAATCAACTCCAAAGATAGAAACGTTTTGTGCTAATTAACCTATTTTTTAATATACTTTTCAAACTTGTATTAAAGTCTACTTCACATGTAACAAGGGAATCAAAATTGTTTAAACTAAAAGTTTTGACAGCTAAAGTAATGAATTAAATATTTCCTTATTATTTTTGTATGCAAGTACTTCTTTAATGCATTCAATAATGAACTTATGTATTTGCTAGCATTTTTGTTCAACTTTACGAAGCATGACAATGTGACATCCTATAAGCTACTGCTTGATTCCATTAAAATTATAATATATTTTTCTCTCTTCTTTTTAAATCACTCGTTCTCCAACAAAATAATATTACACGTAAATCAAAAATTTCTTTCTTTTTCAACTATCCATTCTAAAAAATATTATTTCAAAAATTATAATACCAAATAATGGGGACGGACCAAACGGGACATGAGTTGTCAATCTTAAATAATTCATTGTTATAGTAAATTTTATTAATATTTCAATCCAAAAAAAAAAAAAAAAAATATTTCACAAAATATTTCATTACTATTGCAGAATATGGTTGCCGACTGCTTCATACTTAAAACAAATTATGTCAAGAACGTATCGAAATGTGCAAATGGGGATGACAAAATATCCAATCAACTCGATACATGCGGGCTCTGTCCTAAATAGGGCATGTATTACACACCTGATAGGGTAAATGAGGCGGGATGGGGGTCGATGTCCCAAAGCAGGTATGAGGCGGGTACAGAAAACATGATCTCCGCCCTACTACCCATCTCGTTTAAAGCTAATTTCAAATTTAAATTTTTTATTAAACAAAACAAATTATTATCATTTTTAAAGAGAACGTGAATTGTTTTCAACAAATTGAAAAAAAAAAAGTAATAATATTTACTAAAAATTATATATATATATAAGCAAACAATAAAATAAAAAATAAACGGGACATGCACTCCGCCCCCGCATTAACTAGGTATGAGAGCGAGGTAACGTAACAAAAATACCCGATGAGACGAAAGACGGGAATAGTCGACCCGCCTCATACTCATTGCTACGTTGCAATCCCTACGTGCAAATTAGAGAAGTCTATACATTAAAACAAAAAATGAATTTGCTACTTGTACATTAAGATTGTATATAAGCGGTTATCGAAAATGACGTGAATAAAAAATATTGGATAAAAAAGGTGATTGTGCTTTAAACTAGTAAATGATAGAGTGTCACGCGACATTATGTAATCTCTTACATAAATTTTGATGCATATGTAGCTAGATCCAAACACAAAATGGGTGGGCGGAGGAGATTTAACCGAGCAAAACTTGGCTAAATGAATCAAAATATGGTTGAGAGTTGCTTCATAATTAATCAAATTATATAGGAATGTCAAAAATAGATCGAGACATCCTAATTTAGACAAGTCTATACAGTATAGCATGGTATTGGCATGGTTGCCGTATTATGGGTCGGTTTGATTTTAACGATGCAAATTTTTCTTTAATACGGTAACCTAATTATGTGCAAACACTTTATGAATGCATTCNTTTTTTATCCAAAAAAAATAAATATTTATCATCAATTATAAAGTGAACAATAATTTTTTTTAAAAAATTGAAAAAAAAAAAGTAATAATATTTACTAAAAATTATATATATATATAAGCAAACAATAAAATAAAAAATAAACGGGACATGCACTCCGCCCCCGCATTAACTAGGTATGAGAGCGAGGTAATGTAACAAAAATACCCGATGAGACGAAAGACGGGAATAGTCGACCCGCCTCATACTCATTGCTACGTTGCAATCCCTACGTGCAAATTAGAGAAGTCTATACATTAAAACAAAAAATGAATTTGCTACTTGTACATTAAGATTGTATATAAGCGGTTATCGAAAATGACGTGAATAAAAAATATTGGATAAAAAAGGTGATTGTGCTTTAAACTAGTAAATGATAGAGTGTCACGCGACATTATGTAATCTCTTACATAAATTTTGATGCATATGTAGCTAGATCCAAACACAAAATGGGTGGGCGGAGGAGATTTAACCGAGCAAAACTTGGCTAAATGAATCAAAATATGGTTGAGAGTTGCTTCATAATTAATCAAATTATATAGGAATGTCAAAAATAGATCGAGACATCCTAATTTAGACAAGTCTATACAGTATAGCATGGTATTGGCATGGTTGCCGTATTATGGGTCGGTTTGATTTTAACGATGCAAATTTTTCTTTAATACGGTAACCTAATTATGTGCAAACACTTTATGAATGCATTCATTAATGAACTTGTGAATTTGCTAGGATTTTGGTTCTACTCTACTAGGCATGACAATGTGACATCCTAACTTCTCAATCTTAAATAATTCATTACTATAGTTCGTTTTATTAAATAAGCCATACCAAAAAAAAAATTCATTAATGAATGAATATATTAAAAGAATTTAGTTTGGGTCTCTTATTCATCATTATTTTTATTTTATCTTTACATCTAAAAATGTTGAAAAAGTTGTTCTCCCATGTGTGTTGTCACCAATAATTAGTAGGCGGACGAGTTGTAAGATAACATTGCAAAACTCGACGAAGTGATGTGAAATATGAATGACAGCTACTTCATAATTAATCAAAATAGATAGGAGTGTCAAAAAAATGTATCATGACGTTCCAATTTAGAGAAGTCTATACATTAAAATACGGCGTTGGCATGGTTTCATTTGTCGCAAGTCGTATTGTCGGCTGGCTTGCCTCTAATGTTGGACTAGCAATAGTTAATCCTCAGCTGATTTTTTAATAGGTCAAGAATATATTTGGTAGGTCGAATTAAATTAAATAAGAATTAATATATTGATATAGTCCTATTCAATATTTGGTACAATAAGACAAGGATTAAATAATCCCAATAACATTAGACATTGCGGATTGAAATGATTCGCCCAGAGATATGTTTTGGACTGAATTATTACTCATCAACAAAAGAACATGTAAATTTACTTAAAAATAAAGAAGTTTTAAAATATTTTTTTATTAAAATATGTAAATTTTAATGTAATGATTTCTTTAAAAAAATATTTATTATTTAAAAGTAAAAAATTTCAGTTATTCGACCGTGTTTATAAACATGGTGTGAATTATAAAGAATGAAAATTAAATAAGGTGATGAGGTGGTTAGTGAATAAAATAAATTTTAAACTAATAAAGAATTTGCTAACTATTTTAGGGTAAATTTCATAAAAAAATCTCTAATTTTTCGTAAGCATGGCAATCAAGTCACCAACATACCACTTGTTACACTTTTGTCGTCATCATTTTTAAATTGTGGCATTCATGTCCGCAACTAACATAAAATGTTAATTCAAACATTAAATGACAACATGACATTCATGTGACGTCGGATGAGTTAAAACAAAGATAATTTTCACGAACACTAGTAATCTTTATTCTAGTAATCTTTATTCTATTCATATTACTAAATTAAAGTTGGAGTCACCGTTAAAATATTTTGGAATAAATAAAATCTTTTTAGACAATATTGCCATTTTTTTTTTGACTTTACATGAATGTCGCGTGATCATTTAGCGTTTAAATAAATATTTTCTATCAGTTCGGAACATAAGTGCTACAATTTTAAAAGATTTATGAATATAGAAGCACAAATAGTAGATTGGACAAATAGGTGTCACACTTGCGAAAATTTGATGACCCTCCATGGAAGTTACCCAATATTCAATTGCCAAGCAAGTTGGACGAATTGACAATTTTACCCTTACAAATATAAACAATCCCTCAACGCAAAACTGTTGTCTCCTCCTTTCGAAAACTATTCCAAAACTTCTTTACATGTAAAATTAATTTTTAGGAGTCTCAACCATGTAAAATTACCTTTTAAGGAGTCACATTTTTTTTGGGAAAAATAGGTTTTTGTTATAAAAGAGAGAAAAAGAGAAGAGATAATAAAAGTCAATAGACTTTTGTGTATTATAATGAGAACGAAAGTCCTAAATTTATAAGGAATAATTAGGGATACACTAATAATAATTTCTATGATTGTAGGGATACAATTGTCATTCGCTAATAAACTTACTATTTACAATACTCCCATTTGAATAATATATTATAAAATATCCGTCTATTTAAATATTATTTGATAAAAATTCAATGAGACAAAAAATCAAACGAAAGAAAATGAGTACAATTATTTTGGAGTATTAAAGATAAATGATATCTTATTAAAACCTTGTTAAAAAAATTCAATGGGATAAAATCTAAGCGAAGGAAAAATAGTATAGCCACTCCCCCTGATATTGATTACTAAAAATTTTGAGTCGACGCATTTCAATCTTATGAACCAATTTCTTGAATGTAGATGTTGGCAGTGCTTTTGTAAATAAACTAATTATATTGTCACTTGAGTGAATTTGTTGAATATCGATATTGTCATTCTTCTGAAGCTCATGTGCATGAAAGAGTTTTCAAAAAAATATGTTTCGTCTTGTTACTTTTGATATAACTTCATTTGAGTTGTGCAATACAAGCAGCATTGTATTCATACAAAATTGTTCTTTTGTTGAAATTAATCCACATGATGCTTGGACATGATGGGTCATGTTTTTCAACCATACACATTATCGGCCTATTTCATGGATTGCAATAATTTCAGAATTATTAGAGGATGTTGCTGTCATTGATTGCTTCACAAATCTCCATGATATAGTCGTTCCTCCATATATAAAGACGTGTCATGTTAGTGATTTAACTTTATATGGATCATAGAGGTAACATGCATATGCATATCCCACTAAAGCAGATCCCGACTTTTGAGAATAAAATAATCCCAAATCAATAGTACCATTTAGATAATGAAAAATATGTTTAATACAATTCCAATTTCATTGTGTTGGTGTAAAGCTATATCTTGTAAGGAGAAAAATTTATGTCAAGTCGAGTACAGTTTGCGAGATAAGTTAATACTCTAATTGCACTAAGATATGATACTTCAAACCAAAAACCCTATATCCATCTTCAAGTGGACGAAAATTATCTTTTTTCATATCAAGTGATCGAACAACCATAGATAATGCCAATGAATGCATTATCCACATAAAAAGCGTTTTAAGACTTTTTCTATATATATAGATTGATGAACAAATAATTTTTTTTGAGAAATGTTCAATTTGCAACCCGAAAATAGAATTTAATTTTTTCCAAATCTTCCATTTCAAATTCATTTTTCGAATAATTTGCAGTTTTCCTAAGTTCTTTAGAAGTTTTAATTAAAACACATGGGCATACAACATTTGTTTTCTTTATAAAAACACATGGGCTAACATCGTCATTTTTATAGCGTTCTTTCAACAAATATTCACTAAGACGACTACACCACATACGTCCGAATTGTTTCAATCCATATAATGATATTTACAATTTAATTGAGAACATGGTGTATCATTTGTTCTTTGCACTTTGAGTTCTTCAGAAACTTTCATATAAATGTCACTATCAAGTGAACCATACAAATAAGTAGTAACTACATCTATAAGGCGCATATTGAGCCTTCGTGACACAGTCAAACTAATTAAGAATCTAAAAAGTAATGGTGTTTATTACGGAAGATTATGTTTCCTTATAATCAATACCTAATCTTTGAATCTTGTAATTTCATTCTTTTTATTTCTCTTTCGTACAAAACCTATTTGTATCCAACTTGAATTACAATTTTTAGGTGTTCACATTATAGGTCCAAACACTTTTCGTTTCTCTAAGGAATTCAATTCCACCTATATGACTTCTTTCCACTTTGACCAATCGTTTCTATGTTGATAATCTTTAACAGATTGTGCTTCAGTATCTTCATTTTGCATAATATCAAGAGTTATGTTAAAAACAAAAATATTGTTTATAACAACATTATCTCGTTCCCATAATTTATGAGATAACATATAATTTATTGAAATCTCATTATTTTCGAACACTTGTGATTCTTCAGGAACCATATTTTCAATATTTGATCAATCAATCTTTTCTAATATTACTTTTTTTGAATTTTTTGGTTGGTTTTCTCTTGTACTTTTCTTTTTTGAGATACAGAGTCTTTTGAACCAACTGGTCAACCACGTTTCTAGCGTATTTGAGATTCATTTGTTATAGCAAATTGTTCTACAGAGATATTAATTTTTACTGAAATATTTTCTGCTGGTATATATGATTTCGCCACCTTGCTCGTGTCAACAAATATATCTAGTAATTGATTTACAAATCTTTAAAAATGAATGATTTTTCAACCTCTTGCTTACATTGATTGCTGCGGGGATAAAAGTGAGATGGAGTCATTTCATTCCAAAAAAACTTACCTTGTTTATTAGGATGTTTTTTCCCTCCCAAAGTTGGGAAAGTCATATCATCAAAATAACAATTTGCAAAACGTGCATTAAATAAATCACTCGTTAAATGTTCAAAATAACTAACAATGGATGGTCACATATATTCTAAATCTTC
>CAIGRB010112677.1:64526-83478 GCA_903798255.1 Fraxinus quadrangulata
CATTGTTTGTGTAAATCCCCACCCTGTACATCCCACATTTCCCTAATAACAATGCTAATTGACTCAACTATTAATTTTATCATATATTTGATGATATTCATAATTTTTTAATTATATATTTTATTAATTTTTATAAAAATCTATTAAAAAATTAATATTAATCCCATCAAGCAGGAGCGTGTGGAAAGCAAGCACATTTTTTAATTGTAACATAATTGAGAATCTTGATGTATATAATAATTGAAAGGAATAATTGCTGCAGAGGTATCAACTCTTTCATTAGTAAGAGATTTTGTCCAAACTTTTTATTTGTGTCACGTACGGTACCAAACCATTTAAAAAATAGCACATGGAGGTTCAAATTGATGATTTCTATTAGTTTGACCATATAATTGATATTGACAATAATTTTGACTAATTTGAAATTTTAAAATGGTAAATTTACATTTTTTAATAAAATAACTAAAATCAAAAATCAACTTCTTCTTTTCCACCCACCACTACCGGACGGTTCAATTGCAACGTCGACGCCACTGCCATCTCCTCCATTTCCACCTTCATTCCCATCACTCAATGAATTTTTCTTCCCCAAATTTTTCATCATAAAGTTTGTATTTCAAGACCAAGTATTGCTCTTGGTAGATTTAAAGAAATTCAAAAATTGGTAGAGAGATAAAAAAATTCATGTAAGCATTCAATCAAAGAAATCCAAAAAATGATGCAGAGATGTAGTTAAACTCACCAAAGAAACCCAAACCGTAAAAAATGGAGGATTCTCGACGGCTATTTTGGAGGATCTAATCCGATGGGTTGCAGTTGATTTTCACTCCGATGAATGACGGTAGAGATTTGGAGCCCGATTAAGTTGTAAGTTGGGATGCTGAGGGCGAGAGTTTAGGAGTGGAGTTTTCTAGTTGGTGTTTCTCTTATGTGAGCGAGTTGAGTAGTATATTGGGGTTTGAATATTTGGGGATGAAAAATTTGTTAGGTGACGGGAATGAAAGTGGAAATGAAGGAGATGACAGTTGCGCCAGTGTTGAGTGGGTGCGGTTGAGCCGATAGTGGCGGTGATGGTTTTGGGGTGTGGAGTGGATGGCGAAGATTAAGTTGGTTTTCGATTTTTAATTTTAATTAATTATTTGATTTTAGGTATTTTATTATTAAAAAATATAAACTTACAATTTTAACCTTTTAAAAGTAGTCAAAATTATTGTCAAAATCAATTATCTGGTCAACTAACAGAAATCATCAATTTGGACTCCATGCGCTAATATTTGAAATGTTTGATACCGTGGTTGGCACAAATGTAAGGTTTGGACAAAATTTTCTACTAAATGAAAGATTTGGTACCGTCGCTGCAATTATCCCTAATTGAAAATTAGGTTTGAAGACTCTTGGAATGTTGGAGGGAAAGTGGGTAGGTGAGCCTAGGACCAAAGAACTTAGGGTTTGTATTTCAATTAAATTATCTATTTTGTTCAAATGTTAGTAGAATACTATAACACGAATGATTTATTCGTACATTTTTCACACGTTTCCTTTAGGTTAAAGAGACAAAGCTTTTGTAAATGAATGATAAAATTTGAATTAGTATTACAAAAAGTGGTCTAAAATTTACCGAGTTGAGAGTAGTATGACAAATAAATATTTAGCACGTTCTTATTAATTAAAGATGAAACTTAATAAATAAACGATAAAGAAATTCGAACTAATGTTATAAAAGTGGTTCAAATAGTCACTCGAAAAAAGTAGTTTTTAATTAAAATGTTAATCGACTGAATTGATGGTGATCTTACGACTAAACATTTACTTCTATTCTATTAGGTCGAAGACAAAATTTTCATAAATGAATGATAATGAAATTTGTACTGATATTATTTATAGTTTACCCAGGAAAAAATTAAATTCTAACTAGAAGGTTAATTGCCTGAATTGATGGTGATTCGGTGGTGAATTCTGGATTAGTTATTGGTCGAGCTTATGTTCTAGTAACCAAACACATTCCCAATTTTATTTAAAAAATATTTAAAAAATTGTTTATTTATTTTTGTTAATATTTTTGAAAACAAAAGGAAAAAAATAGTTGTTTCCACGTAGATAATTTAGATTTTTTGTATTTAAACTTATGGACCGTTGGATTTGCATTTGGGTGGAAAATGGAATCATCCAAGTAGTCTAAGTTTCTAACAGTCGGCAGCCGCTGCCCAGCTACCTAGTCATTGCCTCCAACTACCAAATCCTCGAGCCTCCGCCACCGGCCACCGGCTACCTTGTATTCCACCATATAAAGCCCCCTCCACCACCACTCTTTCACCATCCATATCTCTCTCTCTCTCTAGACAAAAATTCACACACAGTTTACCATTCTACTTTTTAACGTATATTCATTATTCAAGAAGGCATTGTTAGTAAAATATGATTTCATTCTCTTCAATCCAACAGAATCCCACCACCATCACCACCACCGCCGCCACCTCCTCCGCCGGCACAGCGAACCGGACTTTTCTCCTCCCCCACTACCATACTCACAAATTATCCTTAAACTCACCACCATTTTTTCAGACTCCCAACCTCCCTCGCCGCCTCCGTATCCGGGCCATCGATGCCGCTCAGCCTTACGACTACGAATCCCTGCTCGTTAACCGCTTCTCTCAATCAGCCAAGATGAAAATCGCCATTATTGGATTCGGCAACTTCGGCCAGTTCCTTGCTAAGGCCTTTATCCGACAGGGTCACACAGTTTTCGCACATTCACGTTCTGATTATTCTTCCGTAGCGCAATCCCTTGGCGCCTTCTTCTTCTTTGATACCCACGACCTCTGTGAAGAACACCCCGATGTTATCCTTCTCTGCACCTCCATCATTTCCACTGAATCAGTCCTCAAATCCCTCCCCATTCAACGCCTTCGGCGAAATACACTATTTGTCGATGTTTTATCTGTAAAAGAATTCCCCAAGAATATTTTCTTGCAATATCTTCCCTCCCATTTTGATATTCTCTGTACTCACCCCATGTTTGGGCCTGAAAGTGGGAAAAATGGCTGGCAAAATTTAGCATTTGTGTTTGACAAGGTTAGGATTGGGAATGAGGAGTCCAGACTTACACGGGCCGAGACTTTCTTGGATATTTTCAAGAACGAAGGGTGTAGAATGGTGGAAATGACTTGTGCAGAGCATGATAAATATGCTGCAGGGTCTCAGTTTATCACGCACACGATGGGGAGGATTTTGGAGAAGTTGCAATTGGACAGTACCCAAATCAACACAAAAGGGTATGAGACCCTGTTGAATTTGGTGGAAAACACGGCAAGCGATAGCTTTGATTTGTACTATGGGTTGTTTATGTACAATAAGAATGCCATGGAGCAGCTGGAGAGGTTGGATTTAGCTTTTGAGGCATTGAAGAAGGAATTGTTTGGACATTTACACGAGGTTTTGAGGAAGCAATTGTTCGGGAAGTCTGAGGAAAGTCCGAGGCTGGTGCTCGCAAAGTTGCCCAATAAATTACCCAAGAATGGGACTCCATTGTTGCCGGCGTCTAAATCAGAGACCGAGACCGTGGTGAACAATACCATGGTAAACAATAAGAATTAGGATGATTCTATTTGTATTAGGTATGCTTTCTTCCAAATTACTGTCTCTTGACTGCAATAAATGATTAGTTTTTGATTAGTTTGTAATAAATGACGAATTGTATAGCACTACCAAGAACATTCAAAAAATTGAAATATACGGCATCCTAATTCAAAAAATTATGACTTCCATTGGAAATTGACGCTTGTGCTTGTCTGCTTGACTACCTTATAGAACTTAGCTCATCCACAAGGCAGAATAGCTCTATTTTGTTGCTTTAAGTGAAACTTATAGTAGAAGATATAACCGTTTTAGTATGGCAAGAAGACTGATTACTAGGTTGATAGCCACAAGTGGTAATGAAGCTAAAGCTCCCAATAGGAGTTTATTGTCGGGAATCGTGATTGATTACCGCTAAGCCGAGGTTGGAGGGAAATTAAATGATATGCTGGATAAGCTGTCTTTTGAAAATGAGGAATTACTTATGCAATGGAAATGTTTGTTGTTTGTTGAATTCTTTCTCTCAATGATGGACATGAGTGTTGGTTCTTCCATACTAAGTTTGATAATCAATCCAAAATTGTTATGAAATGTGCCAGGCGTTTTATGTGAAATGTAGGTTTGCAAAGCACAACTAGAAACAGAGGCCGTATCCTCCGACTTCAAAATGCCAGGGAGAAAAGGAATGGGAAAGTACATGTCTATATTATTAATATTTGGGATCTGTTTGCTTGGCGGTTAGAGCCTTTAAGGTGTTCAAATGGATTGGGCTTGAGTAGGTTGAAAAAAGACATACTACCTTGGCAAGAACGGCTTTCTACAGAATATATGATATATGCTCCATTATGCTCTTTAAAGTTTTTGGTGGCATCAAAAGGAAAACATTTAATCTTCTGGAGCAATCCTGGTGCCAATATCAGTATGTGATTTTTACTAGAGAATGAAGAATTAGAAGGGATATTATTGTTAGTTTCTAGATTTAAATGCGTATTTTAGGAAATGTTATTATAGCTTGATTTATTACCCTTTGAAATCCTATATAAAGGGATCTTATGCTATGTAATTGGTAACCCTGAATGAATAAAAATTGATATCTTTCTTCCGCAATTTCTATCTATTCTCTCCTTCTCTCTTTTCTCCCTCCTTTCTCCTCTTCTCTCCCCTTTCCCTTTCCCTTTCCCTTTCCCCTTCTCCTATAATTCTCTTTTTGCAGCCTGCGTCAATTAGTCTCTTGGAAACAGATTTGCTATTTTGATATTTAACATGGAACTGTTTGCATTTGCAACCATTCTGTTCTCGAAGATTCTAACTAAAATTGCAGCTGGTTCCTCATTCTTTGACCAAAGTGGTTGATTAGGTGTAAAATTGTAGGAAAGAAAAATACAAAGCATGATTGGTTGTTAGAATTGATTAAATATTCCAATCTATAAAGAGATGTAATCTGCCACCATTGTTCAGTATTATATTCAGAATATCAAAACCAAGAACAATTGACTGTGCATTTCTCATACCATTATTAGTTATCCCACTATAAAATCCTTTGAGCTTTTCTCTGATCATATAGATGACATTTAGGATTTTGTCCATGGAATAAGTTAATAGTGCTTACTATGCTACTTACCACAGCTACTTACTCCTTCAAACATATCCATTGGAATACTCTGCAAATTTATCACGTTCCAGACTGCTGATCATTAGCTAGATAGATAGCATTGTTCTTATAAAATACTCAACATTTGAAACTAGCATGTTTTGAATCTTCCATCATAGAAATTACCATGATTTGCAATCCAGATTTTACACTTCTAGAACTATCTATCTGGAAACCGTGGATTATGAATATCATTCTCATAAAGAAAAAACTGCCATTCACACTAAATATGAAAGATTATCCAATTATGAGAATCCTTATGCTTTATACTTTGCCCTTGTAAACAGCTTGATCGACTATGTTTAATATTTCTAACAGATTATATCAAGACAGCTGCATCACTACCGGATGATCAGCTACTGCAGCATCGCCATTGCACACCAACTGGAGCCAGCTGTTAGTTAGATTAGTTGGTCAAGTCCACTTGCCCATCTTGTATTGGCTTGTATAGTTAGAGCGAGTTAGTTTGTTCTCATTTTCCTATTTATATCACAATGTAGTGTAATGTACTTTCACTTTTTTGTTGAATACATTTGAGCTCGTTGTCATTGATGATGGATCTAGTCCCTACTACATTCATCATTCGGATAACTCAGGGCTTGTGTTTGTGTCACAACATTTAACTGGTGACAATTATGTTTCATGGAATTGAGCTATGGTGATCGCTCTATCCGTGAAGAAAAAGCTCGATTATTATCCAGACCTGAAGACAATAATGATCAACCTAACAGTTGGATCCACAGCAACAACATAGTCATTTCATGGTTACTCAACTCAGTCTCTAAGGAAATTTCTGCTATCATTTATTCCGAATCTGCACATGATATATGGATTGATTTGAAGGAGCGATTTCAGCAGAGGAATGGACCTTGCATATTCCAATTAAAGCGTGAGTTGATGAATCTTACAGTCAACGTTCTTCTAGCAATGGCAGCCATTAATAATTGGAACATCACACAGCTAGATGTCAACAATGCTTTCCTCAATGGAGACCTCCTTGTAGAAATATATATGGACTTACCCTTGGGATACAAAAATCATGCTGGTTCTAGAATTTAGGGGGAGAATCTGATCTGTAGACTTCATAAATCAATTTATGGCCTTAAGCAAGCATCAACGCAGTGGTTTTCTAAATTCTCCAATGCTTTTATTGATCATGATTTTAAGCAATTAAAATCTGATTATTCCTTGTTTACCAAAGGTTCTAGCAGCACTTTTGTTGCTCTTTTGGTCTATGTAGACGACATTATCATCACCGAACTTGATCATCAGGAAATTGACTCACTGAAAGCCTTCCTGCACAGTCAGTTTAAGCTTAAGGATCTAGGCACGTTAAGGTCAGAGAAGGGCATCTTCATGTCCCAACGTTAATATACTATACAGTTACTTGAGGATACTGGCTTCTTAGCATGTAAACCAGATGTATTACCTATGGATCCTAAACTGAGCCTTAGCTCCTTTAAGGAGAACCTATTTCTGATGCTCCATGTACAGAAGGCTAGTTGGTCATCTCCTTTGCTTAACAATCTCTAGACCTGACATCACATTTGCCGTTCTCAAGCTAAGTCAATTTGTGTCACAACCCAGACAGCCTTATTTAGATGCAGTTCATCATCGCTTGCAATATATCAAGGCTACCCCAGGTCAAGAAATTCTATTTTCGGTACAATCTTCATTCCAGTTGAGAGCCTTTGCGGATGCGGATTGGGGATCTTATCTTGATTCAAGGAAATCTGTCACAGGTTTTTGTTTTTTCTTGGAGACTCTTTAGTTTCTTGGAAAGCTAAGAAGCAAACTACTCTATCCAGATCTTCAGTTGAAGCTGAATACCGTGCGTTAGCTTCTACTGCCAGTGAACTAGTTTGACTAACTCAATTGCTTCATATATTTTCAGGTTTTAAATAACAATCCTGCCTTAATATTTTGTGACAATCAAGCGGCTATTCACATTGCTTCAAATCCTATCTTTCACGAATGTACTAAGCACATAGAGATCGATTGTCATTTTGTTCATGATAAGGTGACTGATGGTTCTATCAAGTTATTGCATGTTCGTACTCATCGTCAATCAGCTTACATTTTTACAAAAGCTTTACCAGCCTCCCTGTTGTTTCCTTTATCATCCAAGATGGCTGTTATCAATCCTCACATTCCATCTTGAGGAGGAGTAACAGAATATATCAATGCAGCTGCATTTCTACCGGATGATCAGCTCACTATCAGATGATCAGCTAATGCAGCATCGCCATTGCACACCAACTGGAGCAGTTGTTAGTTAGATTAGTTGGTTAAGTCCACATGTCCATCTTGTATAGGCTTGTACAGTTAGAGTTAGTTTGTTGTTCTCATTTTCTTATTTATATCACAATGCAGTGTAATGTACTTTCAATTTTTGATTGAATACAATTGAGCTCGTTTTTCTTGTCAATGGAATTATGAGCAATGAAGACATCTCCAGTGTACAGACATCTGTTTACTGCTGATCAGTAAAATCATTTCTTCCTTGCACATTTTCTCAATGTTATTTTTCCCCCAAAGTCTAGTATTCTGCTTGATGGTGGTTTCCATTTCATATAAGCTGTTGTATGCGGTCCAACTTCATCAATGTCTTTGGAAGCGTCCTCAACTAATTTACTTAAGAATGCATACCTTAATGTTCCTCTGTATTCATTTCTTCTCGCTTGGGAATTAATTTTAGTGCGTATTGGTAATCTACTCATCTTCTGACCATTTTCTAAAGGATGTTCAAAACTATGGAAACTGGGAATACCTTCTTAACTTCCCTTGGCCCTTTGGCAATTTATGAGAATTATGCAGTGGATCTAGGCATATATAAGAAATTGATAAGAGAGGAAGTTAGTTGTGCAATTAAGCATCTTGAAATTGCGTATTTGTATTATAACCTGTTGTAGTGATGGTTGTGAAGTTAGTCGACCAAGTTCTCTAAAATACTGGTGAACAGGCTCTCATGCTGAAATAGCATCTGTTTAGAGCATGAGATAATTTACACAGAATAGGTCCTTTCTCATTGACAAGCTTCTCCGCTAGTCCAGTCTCCTTTATAGATCTACGAATGGAACATGGTTATCCTATAATCTCCGTTTCATCCTGCTGGCGCGCTCGAATAACTATAAGAACATAGATTTGCACGGATAATCTATCTTTTGTGGGAGTAAGTTCTGATTCATCTTGTAATTGATTGAAAAGCCCTTGGCTTCAGTAGATAAATACAGCCCAATTATATATAATATAATGCCATAAAAGCATCAAGAAATTGTTGCAGCAGTGATACACAGGAAAAGGAAGATTTAAATTTGGTAAGATCATCCACTATTTCTTGCAGTTACACAACACGCTGAAAGAGAAGAAAGAAAGAGCTTGTCTTGGAATCCCTTGATCCTTGAGACCCTATTTTCATGATTAACTGTAAATATAAAGATCATATCATAACTATTTTTTCACTGCATCAATTTCTCTCTTCCCCTGCTGGTAGAAGAAGATACAAGTCTTGTGATAATCTCTTACTGCCTTGTGTAATCTTGGCCTTTTGTCATTAATAAGTTCCCCCACTGGTTCAATCTCCTTTCCAGCTTCTGAAGCGCAGAACAAGGCCAGAGTGCCCCTCTCCTTCTTGGAGTTTGTTAATGCTCTCTGCACTGGGCTCTTAAAAATTCCATTACTCATTATCTGCAGGAATCACAGAGCCAAAAATGAGGAGTATATCTGCATAAGCTAGCCCAAGTTCATGTAAAGAAACTATGAAATGGTTGTAAACTAAAACCTAATCTTTTATGTTAAACTAATCAAATCTGATAGAAATGGTATGGTCTTAGAGTTCCAGGAATTTTTCTTTAATCATAGGGATACTGTCCAAAGATTCTTAGATAAAAAATTGTAGCATGAAATCGGAGCCTTGGAAGTAGAATTGGATCCTATCTTGTTCAAATTTAAGAGGGAAATCCAATTCCGTGCAGGTATTATACCACATGAAAGTACCTCATCTAAAAGTAGAAGTGCCGGTACAAATATATACCTCTATTTGATCACCAACATTAACGAGAAGAGCATAAAGGATTTTACACCAGTTGTTTCTCATTTGGTTTTTTCGGTTGAATTGACCAGTCCAATCCGATTTTTAAAATACTGGAAAAATATTATCTCCATATGAAATTTTATTATAATAATTTACACTTGGAGCCGTGGAGGAAAAATATATCTCCAATTAATAATTTTTATTTTTATTAGAAGAATTTACACTCTGAGCAGTGAAGAAAAAATATTGTTTATAATTAATTTTTTATAATAGAAAATTTATTCTTAGAGCAGTGAAGGAAAAATATTATCTCTGATTTAATTTTTTATTAGAATAGTTTAATCTTGGAGCAGAAGAGAGAAAATATTATCTCGATTTTGTAATTTTATTTGAATAGTTTACAGCTGGAGGCTGGAGCAGTGGAGGGAAAATATTATTTTTATTTTCTAATGTTAAAAAAAAAATAGTTTACACTTGAAGGAGTGGAGAGAGAATATTATCTTCATTTTGTCATTTTATTTGAATAGTTTACACGTGGAGTAGTGAAGGGCAAAAATACATGTTCAAAAATAGGGAGACACGTGTCGATACATGATTGAATAATTTGAAAAATAAACATCCAAATATGTGTTGTTAAGTCAATATGTCCATAATTTTCCTGCCTTTGAATCTGTTCAATCATCATTGTTTAGGAAAATATTACATAATCTTGTAATTTTGTCAAAATAGTTTACACTTGAAGCTGTGGAGGGAAAATATTATTTCCTTGTAATTTTGTAAAGAGTAGTTTACACTTGAAGCGTTGAAGGGAAGATATTATCTTCATTTTGTAATTTTGTTACAATAATTTGCACTTGGAATTGTGAGGGGAAAATATTATCTAAATTTTGTGATTGTGTATTAGAATAGTTTACAATTGAAGCAATAGAGAGAAAATATTATATCCATCTTGTAATTTTATTAGAATATTTATACTTGGAGCAATGGAGGAAATATTATCTCCAATTATTAACTTTAGGAAAAATTGCAACCAATGTATCAAACTTTTCATTTAGTAGCAAATTTTGTCCAAACTTTTCATTTGTATCACTCACGGTACCAAGCCTTTCAAAAATTAACACCTAGGGTCCAAATGGATGATTTCAAACGAACAAAAATCATCCATTTGGATCCCAAATGCTAATTTTTGAAATGTTTGGTATCGTGGGTGGTACAGATGAAATGTTTGGACAACGTCTGTTACTAAATGAAATGTTTGATACCGCTACTGTAATTATCCCTTAATTTTATTCGAATAGTTTACACTTGGAGAAGTGGAGGAAACATATTATGTTCATTTTGAAATTTTGTTAGCATAGTTTACTCTTGGAGGGGTGAAAGAAAAATACTATTTCCATTTTTTTTTTTAGAAAATTTTACACATGAAATGGTTCTCTATTTTTAATTTTATTAGAAGACACTTGGAGCAATGGAGGAAAAATATTATCTCCAATAAAAAATTTAAATAGAATAAGTTATACTTGGAACTTATCTGCAATTAATAATTTTATTAGAATGGTTTAATCTTGGAGTTGTTAAAATATATTGGAAGAGTGGAGGGAAGATACTATCTCGATTTTGTAGTTTTATTGGAATAGTTTTACACCCTTTTTATATTTTTATTAGAATAGTTTACAATTAAAGCGGTGGAGGGAAAATATTATTTAAATTTTGTAATTTTATTTGAATAGTTCGCACTTTAAGTAAAAATATTCTCACCATTTTGTAATTTTATTAGAATAATTTACACTTGGAACAATGAACGAAAAATATTATCTCCATTTTTTAATATTGTTAGAATATTTTACACTTAGAGCAGCGGAGCGAAAATATTATCCTCATTTTGTAATTTATTACATTAGTTTACACTTGGAACGGTTTTAAGGGAAAACATTATTTCAATTTTGTTATTTTATTAGAATAGTTTACACTTGGAGCAGTGAATGAAAAATACTCTCTCCAATTTCTAATTTTGATAGGACATGCACTTTGAGCATATGAGAAAAATAGTATATCGACCATGTTACCAGTTATTATTTATGGATAAGTTGATAAAGAAACGACTAAAAAGTCGTGGATTTTTAGGCCAATGTAGTTGTTTTCTCCCATTTGTGGGCTGAGTGAAAGGTAGAAGCCATGTTTCCTGTTGAAAATTGGGCCAAATAATAAAAACAAGAAAATAAGAGCAATATGAAAAATAATGGATCACATAAGAATATAAGGTTTATGTGGAAGATGAGGATAATTTCAATATATCAAGAAATTAAATTGTTTTACAGGATTTAATACTCTCAAGTTTCTAATGTATATAATAATGATCTTATTGTTAGTTGAGCATGTGAAGAGCTTGCACCTCATGGAGTATATATATGAGCCCAATCTTAGAGTTCTGGATTAAGCAGAGCACAAAAATTCGCAGTAGAAATCAACTAGGACATTTTCTCCTATTCAGGTGGCGCTGCGGCGCTGGCCTGCTATTTTCCTTTTGCGCTGCCGTCGCAATGCTTCCGAAATGCTTCCTTATCAATTCCAAATGAGAAAATTTGGCTTCTGCGGGTGCCTCTGCTGAAAAAGTGTTAGAATTAAATCTAAAGAGACTGCCTTTAACTTTTCATCAACTATAAAATTGAAGGAGACACCTCTTAAAATTAGAAAATGAAAAGTTAGAACTTATTTAAGAAAAGGAGCCCCAACGCATGAGTTTTGACCGTTGAATGTGGTCGACCATTAGGCTTGGATTAACACATCTTCAATGCCAGTCCTAACTAATAAAGAAAGAGCAATCCATTTCGTTAGTGAGACTCATCGGGAAGTACTTGACGATCTCAAGATGCTTGTGATTTTTCATTTGAATTCTCTACTTCTGCACTGAGACTTTATCTTATTTCAGGCTAGAGCCAAAAGTATACTAAAGATAGTAAAACAAGTACTGAAGTGAGGGGAGTGTACAAAAGAAACAAGTGTAGTAAATCGTTGGTTGGAAAAGAAGACCTCTGGAGGTAAATTATTCAGATAGATAGCAGAGATTTCGGAGTACATCAATTGACAGTTCCAACTTAGGCCCCTTTTCTCCAATCAAACTTCCAATCCATAATGACCAGGTTGGTTTTCGGAGTTGTTTGATGCAGCTTTTGATAAAAACTAACTTGATAAAAATTGATAAAATGAATGATTGAAAAGTTGATAAATATTGTGAGAATGTTAACTTTTTAGCAACTTCTTAAGTTCTCCCAATCAAGCACTTAATTTAGAATCTCCCTTTCATCCTGCTGATGCGCTCCAAGAACTACAAGAACATAGATGCTCGAGGTTTTTTTTTTTTTTTTTTTTTGTTGCTTCACATTGCATCACTTTCAAGCATCAGCAAGATAGTGTATTAGCAGAATCCTCTTCTTGCCTATAAAAGGCACTCACCTATGTAATGGTTCAGCACAAGACAAATAAAATTATTGATAATTGCAATCTATAGCAGTCAAGTCTTAAATGGCACTTCAAAAATCGATTTCTCTAGCAATTATNAAAGAGGAGAAAGAAAGAAAAAAACTGCGTCTTGGAAATCCATGGATCCTTGAGATTAACTGTAAAAAGAGAGATCATATAATAACAACATTATCTAACTATAATGGAAGTAATCTCAGGCAATTAAGAAAATATAGCTTTTCTACTTACAACTAGAAGAGAATCTAAATTTTCACCGCATCAATTGGTCTCTTTGCCTGCTGGACGAAGTCGAAATAAGTATCCATATAGTCTGTGACTGCCTTGTATAATCTTGGCCTTTTGTCATTAATAAGTTCACCCAGTGGTTCAATCACCTTTCCAGATTCTGGATTACTGAATATAGCAATAGTGTGCCGTGCCTTGTTGGAGTTTGCTAGTGCTGTGTGCACTGGGCTCTTGAAAATTCCATTAGTCGTTATCTGCAAGAACCATGTAGCAATTATAAGGAATATCTGCCAAAAATAGCTCTCGTTTATAACAGCTTAGGTTTTAGAGATATGACAAAATTGTTCATATAAATGTTGTCTTCAAAGAGTACCAGAATTTTTGTATTTTCTTATATCATATTGAACCACATTTCTAGAAGATTACACTTCTAGACGATATGCTTTTGTATACCTCCAATTGATCACCGACAATACACAAAAGAGCACAAGGAATTATGGGAACATGAAACCACCGATCATCTTTCATGACTTGAAGACCTTCTACTTCTTTGTCTTGCAGGAGAAAAGTGATTGCCGATCCATCTCCACGTGGCTTGAATCCAAGAGCAAGATCAGGCCTTGGACATGGAGGATAATAGTTGAATCTCGCTTCAATGAGTCTGCGCTCGCCAAATTTCTTTGAAAAACAGTCCTCTTCTAAGCACAGCGACTTTGCCATGGACTTCAGCAGTTGTTCTTCTATCTGTTGTATCTTCGCAGAATACTCATTCAATATCCTCCTGCAGAATCATAAGAGGTCATACATTAAACTTACATTCTTCATACCAGAAATAAATCTCCGTGCTCCTGTTTCATTCTCGTCATGGTAGACTGATAAGGATGAATTGGTAAAAAAAGATTGTGGATTTTGAGGCCAATATTGGAGTTTTCTGTCATCTTCTGGACTAACTAAAAGGTACAAGCGATCATTCCAATCAAGCGTTTGATTCTGGAAAAGAATCATATCATTTCCATATCCATCATATTCACCAGTCTTTCTCGCATACTTTTGCTTCTCTATCATCGGAAGCTGAAAAAATTCTTTAGAAACTTCACGTACTTCCTCCAGTAAGGAATTTTCAATTCCATGGTTGACTGCCTGAAATTCCAACCCGGATCATTAAAAACTGTAAATACAAGTTTAACCTAGACAGACATGGAAAGGAGAACCAAAGAATCAAGCTTACTATAAATAAGCAGATTATAATTTACCTGAAAGCATCCCCATGATCTAAGAGCTGATCGAAGTTTGTCTAGTACTTCTGACGACGAGGAATTATTCAACTGACTAATATCAATGACCGGAATGTCTCCAAATGGAACAGAGGCATCTATGATTCCAAAATTATTACTTTCCCAAATATAATTATTTGGAAGCTCAGTTCCATTTTCTACCAGCTCTTGAACAGGTTTCCCATTTTCTAGTTCAACTCCAGCCATGAATGAGATATGGCAACTTCTGCAATAGTGAGATATGTCCAGTATGAGGGAAAACAGTTTACTTGGAAGGAAGCGAATTCTCTATACTTCATTTAAAGGAAAATAATCAGTGCTTCGAATGGGAGACAAGAAGACAAAGCACATGAGAGCGAGGTTTTTTCTTCGAATGACAGGAAACCAATGAGAGTGAGGTTTAAAGGCGAGACAGAAAATATCAGCTCCCTGTCATCACATTTATAACATGCAACTGATTACAACCACAATAAAACGGCACATGTATACAGAAAAGTGAAAAATAAATTATTCCCGATATGATTTCTTCAACATCCTCCCTCAAGTGCAACGAGGGTGATAACACTTTCATCTTGCAATGCACGCAATCGAACTCCTCACTACTCTGCGGTTGTTAAAATATCAGCTATCTGTGTTTCTGTTGTGACGTACCCTACCTCGAGCAAGCTCCTTAGTTAGTAAAATGGAAGAAAAAGATGTTAAAATGAATTTTCTTTATTTCCTTTAAAGTGGTAGGACCAGTACTTAGAATGAGAGACAAGAAGACGAACCAATGAAAGTGATTTGTGCTTTGAATGACGAGAAACCAATGAGTGAGGTTTCGAGGGGAGATAGAAAAGAGCTTCGCTACATATAGACTCAGGTGTACATCTTGAATGACATAATGCACAAGTTGCATTTTGTATTGGCCGGTGAAAAAAAAAACCAATTTCCACTTTTCACTGAATAACACTTGCGCATTATGTTACTCAGTATGTATAAGTAGAATAATCCGACAAGAAATATCTTTACTTTTATTAAACATATAAGACATACAACTCATTACGTCCACAATAAAACATAATATTTATATAGAAAGGTGAAAAACCAAATATTCCCGACATAATGACATGGCTTGAGACAGTCTCAAATGCAATGGTGGTTACAACACCGTAAGCTTGCAACACACTTACTCAAGCCTTTAACTACTCAGTGCAACAATGCCTATAGTTAAAATTCAGCTATCTGTGCTTCTGTTTGGAAGTAATGTACCTCCTAACGTACCTCCTTAGCTAGACAATAGAAAGGAAGTAAAAAAGAAAATTATATACATTTTACTATTAGTCTTGTCTAAAATTGAGTACAAAACATGTGTCCAATTCATTTTGGAAATGAAAGATAATAAACAAATTTTCTCTTGAAATATTTGAAGTGTTTGTAGTGAAGTAGAAAAGAGCCTGTTTCACTATTGTACTTATAGACCAGAAGAGAACCAAAATTTTCAGTGCATCAATTGTCATCTTTCCCTGCTGGTAGAAGTTTCTCTTACTGCTTTCTATAATCTTGGCCATTTGTCATTAGTAAGAGCAGGTTCCGGAGCACAGAGAACGCAGCCAAAGTGCTCTTCTCCTTCTTAGAGTCTGTTAGCGCTCTGTGCACTGGGCTCTTAAAAATTTCATTGCACATTATCTGCAGGAATCACATAGCCGAAGATGAGGAATATATTTGCATAAGATGGCCCAAGTTCAAGTAAATCAATTGTGAAATGGGTCTAAAAATCTAATATTTATGTTAATTAAGGAAATCTGATACAAATTTACGTTTTAGAGAAAAAAAAAGTATGAGAAGTGCACAATTTTCATAGATGAGTGGCTGTACTTGAAACCAAACCCTTTTTCAGGTCTTATAACACCTAAAATTACCTTTGTTTAAACAATCATGTTATGCTGCGAGGGAGGGTTTGACACCCTTCCTGACAGCACACTTACAATGGGGGAACATTTTTTGACATTTTTTATTCACGCGGATCCTATACGCATGTGAGTGTAGGTCAACCAAGGTGTCATACAATTTCTGGCAAAAGAGCTTTATTCTTGTTTAAAAGCTTTCGACAGGGGTTTAGTAGAAGTGTCGTACAACTTTATACTTTTATGTGATCACCAACATTGAGCATAAGGGAATATAGGTGTTAGGCCAATGCTTAACAATTGGACGATCCTAACTTTTTTTTTTGGGAGCCCGATCAATTTACTTGGTTGTAGACTCGATTCTATGATCCATGTCATTATCTCGTGTTTTTGAAGTGCGACTTTAGTGTTTGTGCTATGAAGCTGCTGAGATGACACAATGGTGACCACTGATGGAAGGGTTTGTTTCTATTTCATTTATACACTCGTTTCTCTCATTCGAGAGATGGTCGTTTCTCTTCTTCTACTCTTCATCTTCACTCTGTTTTCTTCTTCATTTGGTGAGTTTTTCATGAAAATAGAGATTGATGGAAACATGGTTTTCCACTGTTCTTGATGAAAGTAACCTAACGTAAATTTTGGTTTGAAGAGGATTTGTGAGAGTAAGGGCATTTCTTGGTTGATACTTGGTGTATCATTTTGTAATCTTGAACATTCTTTGATTGTGCTAGCAGATTTAGAGCGTTGACCACTTCCGAGAATTCAACGTGGTGAGTGGCCTTTTGATTGAACATCCAAACCCTACGTGACGAAAAATTTTAGTGTTCGTCTTCACTTTTCTGTATTGTTGTTTATATTAAATTTTTGGACCAACAATAGGAACACGAAACCACTGGTCATTCTTCATGGCTTTCATGTCCGATGCAAGTCGTTAGGGGCTCCATCAATGTGACTTAACAGAGCAAAAAAGATATTTCTTAGACCTCCATCTAAATTTAGAACCTCCATCTGGCATGTTAACTAAACAATTTGTATTTCATATGCAAATTTAACTATGATTTTATTATTTTTTTTAAAAAAAGAAATACGTCCGGATAGCAATTCGCATTGTAAATCAATTTTAAATGTCTACTTGTTAGATATAGATGTCATGTAAATTGTAAATACTTCTATGTTCACTTATACGAAACAATTTTAAAACAATCCATGATTACATTGAAGATGTTTGTATGAGTGATCAGTTGGCAGGATGAGTTGCCTTTTTCTTTTTGTATTTTTTAAATATTTTTTTCATCTTATTTTATTTTATTTAACTAAAACTAAGGACATTTTAATCTTTTTATCAAAAGTTTGACCTTCTTAAGCGCAATTAGTGGCGTAACAAATAAAAATTATGAAGTTATAACCTCCATTATGAAAAATTTGGGGGAATGAGTTGAAATGGCCACCATTCATAAACATTTTGTCGAATAGGCCTTTGACCAAACTTATTAAAATAAAAGGAATGTTAATTATTTGAAATGGTCAAAAGACCTCTTTAACCTCATCTTATAAAATCAAATTGGAGAAATAATTGGGATTTTCTTTCACTCATTCACGTCATTTCCCTTCAAACAAACAAACCTCCCAAAAGAGAAAATTCCAAATCCGAAATTCATTTCAAAATTTAAACACCAGTGCAGAACTACTCAAGAATCTCTCTCTGATCTTTTCAATCCTCATTCTGATTAATGGCCCTTTGATTTCTTCTTCCATATTCAGTTCTGGGTAAGTCTTTTTTAAGTGTTGAAAAGCATTTTAGTTCATTGTTTCATACTTCTTTGAAGATATTTACGCGAGGATATGTGTAGTTATTTGAAGATAGTAATGGGTTGTTGTGAAACAGAAATGAGTTTTCTGATTTATGTTTTAAGAATTGAATTTTGGATGGGTAAAAATTCCAATTATAAGGCTAACTGAAGCAGAACAGACCATTTTGGGAATGAGTATAGAACAAAATAATTTTGTAGTAATCAATTTCAAATCAATGCTTAGTCAAGAATGCTCTATCTTCCCTCCAAATTTTAATAAAAAAATATATCACATGATACAGAAATTTCCGGTAGGGTGGGATTTAAGAGTCAATACAATGAATTCATATATAACATTAAGTCAAAATAACAAAAGATTTAGTTTCATGTCAACTTTCAATTGTAGGCGTATGAATTTAGTTTGGATTATCTGCTCTTATTTTCTTCTTCAACTTGCCTTTGGAATTAAGTTCTTCAACTTCCAATGAAGGTAAAGAGGGCTTAGCGGATAGCAAGAAGCCTTTAAAATTTGTAATGCTATTTCTGCTATAAAATCTACTTCTTTTCTACTGATATTTATTTTGTTATAATGTTTGTACAAGAAAATAAATGGTAGCAGTAATAAAAAGTAAAAACTAAAAACAATGGAGAAGAAAAAAAACAGTTAAAAGAGAAAAAATTAGGGATAAAATAATTTATGACCTACCTTCACGTTGGAAGTTTGAAGAATGGAGAAGAGAATTGAGGGTTTATTGTGTCGGACTCGGCGCCAGGCTATTAGACTTAGAAGAGAGTCTTTAGAGACAATACAGAGATTGAGAGAGGTGGGTAGACTGCAAAGATTGATATTAGGTTTGGTTTATGTTTGGAGAATGAGTTGAAATAGCCACCATTCATAAACATTTTGTAATTTAATGTCATCAGTTGTTCTAATATTTGTACATATTTTATAATTTGCAGTGCAATGGAGAATATTCAAGTTGACACTACAATTACAATAAGATGTAGATTGCAGATAGTACAAGATATTTATGAGAAAC
>CAIGRB010112682.1:6915-18985 GCA_903798255.1 Fraxinus quadrangulata
AAACGGGTATCAATAGACTTGCATTGAAAATTTTAATTAGAGCCTCCAATTAAAATTTTCAATGCAAGTCTATTGAGGTCCGTTTAACTCCAACCCATTTAATATATAATTTCTTTTCAAGGAATTCGTCTTTGCATTTTATCATTTTTCGTCACTTTTGCATTCTTTTCTCCGATTCTTCATTAAACATAAAATTTTACCCACAAAACACAATATAATATAAATTTATTAGAATTTAATAAAAAAGACAATAAAATATCATGATTTAAGGCAACGAATAAGTGTATAAAATACACTTATCACATGTGTGAGATTTGGGATGACAGTCATCTGTTGTTGAGGTTGTGGATGGACTGAATCATGGTTTGAATGTCTTGCATTCAACCCGCATGCCACATGTTTGATAATGTGTCTTTTCCACATTATTTTTCATTTTTTATGCATATTTGATCACATACGTTGAGCTTACTCTCATGAGTTCGACTATGTAACCATATCGCATTTTTGCCTTGGGTTTCATTGAATTTGGCATTGATAAATTGTCACACATAGTTGACATCCATTCACACGACATCACGGCACGCGTCATGACATCAATGCATTATGTCACCCCTGTGTCAAGGCACCATAACACCTTCGTTCTTGCATCATTTAGTTTTTCGCCTATGACCTATGTGCCTCATTTCACGTGCATTCATGCATTTCATTAGTTCGTTGTTCAACGAGGTATCTGGTATCTTTAGTTGCATTTATTGGTGTGTTTATATTGTATACTTATCACAGATGCCGCCTAAGAGAGTGAGGACTATTGCACAGACATATGGTGCGTCAACTTCCTATAGTAGGTCTAGGATCATATCTGCTATGGCCCAGGATGTCTTTGGAACTCAGTTTTCTTTACAACCTATTTTGGTTGAACATGAGGTCATCATGTCTGATCTTTTACACGATCTTGCTGCCATCTTCACTTCACGTAGATGGGAGCCCTGATTAATTGAGTTGTCTCCCCACCTAGTCTTCTTGTCTAGGAATTATATGCCAATATTAATGACACTAACGAGTCGACCTTTAGGGTTTTTCTTCGAAGTAAGACCATCAAGATCACTCATGATGTCATCTCTAGTCTTATCCACATTCTTCGAGTAGTTCACCTAGTATTTCGATATTTATCTGTTCATATCCTCCCGGCGGACTCGCTTGTCTGATCGACCTTGTTTAACAGCCCATTGGGAAGGGGTCCTATTGCGATCATACTGGATCTGTTTCAATCGATCGACAGATTTTGTTGCATATTATGCGCACGAATATGTAACTGGTGTCCCATACCTCTTCTATGTCCACGGAAAAGGCCAGGTTTCTTTATACTTTATTATATGACGACTTCATAGATCTTCCTACCTTTATATGCCATTAGATTTTATGATCCTTTCGGGTGACGGGTACTAGGGTAGGTCTTCCTTACACCTGCCTAATTCATCTTCTAGTGATAGCTCTTAGGATTACTTTTCCTGAAAGGGTTCCGGTAAGGGTTTCCCAGCCTATTGGTCATACTACTATTTCCCATTGTCTCATGCTTCGTCTGAGTCAGTTGAGCCAGTAGATCCGACTGTGCAGCTGATCATATTGTTGATCTGCTTTCTTTTGATCCCTATGATATTCTACCATCTCGGTCTGATATCCCTACTTCCACCACTGACATCCTTTCGTCGTCTCATTTTACTCCACCACCTGTTCATTCTATTTTCCCGTATACATCTGTTCTCGTTGATCCTTCGATCGCACTTATGGGAGAGATGTCTGTGCTGATCGAACAACAGACTCGTATGATGGCGGAGATGACACAACTAAGAGCCACCGCCGATCGCCACACAAGAGAGTTTACTACACTTCGAGGTGTTGTCGGCTATCTTCAACGATGATTCGTAGACATTAGGATGATGGTGTTGCTTTAGATGATGAGATCGATGGTGATGATGATACTGATGCTACGTAATTGCTTGATTACCCCTTGTCATTTGTAACAAAAAGGGGCAGTAGTGGGCAGTTAGTATGTCATGATTTGATTTAAAAATATATTTTTTTCGGATGTATATGATATTTGAGTTAAACATATTTTTAAACACTTTTCGGATGTATATGATATTTTCTTCGTTTTAACTATATTAAGTTTTGATTTTAAGTGATATCAATGTTTGGTTTTGGTGTGTTGGCTTACATTATATTGCATCTTAACTTAATTGGTATGTTGTTGACTTTATGAATAACTGTCTCAAATGTTTTTATTCCTATTACTGTTTCATGTGCTTTTACACTTGATATTTCAGTTATATTTTTAAAGAAACGGGTTAGACAAAGAAAAAGCAAGATTCGGCCGATTCAGTTGGTTTTGGGTAGATTAGATTGAATCTATTTGATTTGTAATACATATTTTGTCATAGAATGCCAAAAGAGAGTTTGTTAGGTTTTAAAGATATTGACAATATGTTGACAAAACTATTGTTGAAAAAGAGTTTTTTAAAAGTCAAAGTGTCAAGTGGTAAGTTGTATAGGTGAGTTAGAAATCCTAGGATTCGAGTATGGAATAAAAAGAAAAGAGCCGCTGTAATTCTAGTCTATCGCCCAATTGACGCTCGAGCAGTAAAAACAGAAGTTCAGTCGCCCGCCTATCGCCTGGACCCCGCAGAGTGACGTAGCACCGCTAAGCTGTAGCTTGAGCGAGTGTATTCCGAAAAAACCTAATTCGCGTTTTTCAAGGTTTTTATCCAGACCTTACCACCCAAAACCTCTATACTATATATATCCACGCCTCTATTCAAAAAGTGGGTATTGAACATTGATAGAAACAAGAGATTACTTCCTACATATCATTGCAATAGTTCAACCTTCTTTTTTATTTCTTCATAGTATTGAAAACCATCAACTTTACATAAATCAAACACCAAAACACATACTTTCATAACATCTGTCAAAGTTCTGAAAATCAAGAAACATGACTGGAGTTCCGGTTATTGGAGAACGAGAAGTTCTCATTGATCTATAGGAGATAGACGAATTCAGAAGGTAAGGAGTTGGTGCAGGAGCACGCAATCCAGGAAGGTTTTGGTTATTACAGTTATGAGGTCAAAAAGTACTACAGTTAGTCGAGTCTGACAGTACTGTAAGTTGATTTATTTATAAAGGATTTTTACTGACTTGGACTCGGAGTTTTTACCCAATTACGAATTTTTTCCGTCGACAATTTTCAAGTGTTATTTATTTTTTAATAATTTATTAACTGCAGTAATTCAGCATAGGATAGTTGCGCATGCGACTTTATCTAGATTAATTAATAATGGCGACTTGTTGTATTTATTAATTGGTAAATTTAAATTCCGCATAAACACTTATTTACCTCTCTCTAGATTTTAATTGGGTCGAACTTCATTTCAAATATGAAACCCTATACAAGAAAGCAACAACAAAATAAGATGTGAAATATTCACTGGAACATGTATAATACCCATGAAATGAAATTTTTCATCCCATGTTATATTAACGAAATTATGCATAAATGTTGAATATTAAATCCTATAGATCAAAAATTTATCGGAATATTGGTTTCACCAAAATGAAAAAATCCTCCAGAACTGAATGTATCTCACTATAGAAGATTGATTCCTCACATCCCCACATTTTTATGTTATCGCACCATAAAAGATAATTCTGAATTTGAATCCACACATTTCAAGAATTTTCCAATTAATTGCTCCACTTTGAATCTCGTTCAATATGATTTCAGTTACATATGAATTATGAAAAGTTTATGCTACGGTACTTTTATTTTACACGGTTATGTAGTATTTTCTGTATTTATTTTAACATAATAGTAAAATATGAAATTGTTTGTAAATATGACATGAATTTTTCCCTAAAATGTATAATTAAAATTAAGGCTTATTGGCACAATACATCCCAACGTAAGGATCTATTGTCAAATACTCCCACCTTCTGAAATTGACAGAAAACCACCTTGTATGAACTTTGAGGTGCGGAAGACAACCTTTGAGATGTGGAATACCCCCATTTTCCTTTTTCTTCCTTTCTTTTTTCTTCTTAATAAATCTTTGTGAAATGATGAATATATCCCTTCTATTTAAATTATAAAAAAACGAAGAAAAAAAATATAAGAACTAATTGCAACTGTAGTTTCAAATTCTTAAAAAAAATAGTGTGAAAGAGTCCGAAAAAATAATTAAAAATTAAAATAAAAAAATTCCCTTGTTCTCCACTACCACCATTAGTCCTTTTGATAAACACGCGTTCTTCTTTTTATCTTAGCTGAATATTCATCCTTACTAAATACTCATTTCTTCTTCACTCTCATTCTCCAATGGCGAATGTTAACCAAGCAGAGGGAGAGGTCTACCACAATGACCAAATACAGCTTACATCCTCTCTATGCCGTCGCACGTCTTCTTCGGTCCATATCCCAACCCCACCTCCCCTTTCCCCATTGAGCGCGAGCGTATCCCAAACCCCACCTCCTCTTTCCCACTACTGTGCGCTGCATATCCCAACCCCACCTTTCCTTCCCAATTTCTCACATATGTTCCCCAACAGACAGACTCCATCATTCACGATGAGTCCACCAGTGCGAACCACACCTTTCCTTTCCTCCACTCCACTAGTCACCCAATCCATTGCTACTTTTTCTACCTCTACTTACCTTTCCTCTTCACCATTATCAACCTCAACCTCAACTTTTATTCATCAGCAAACTCAACCTAATAGTTCTCCCAGTCTGCCAATCTTTATACAAACTCAATCAACTCGATGATTCCTTGCATCCGTGGAGGAGAAGCTTTTGTGCTAGAAATTCCTCGTCCGGGCAGGATCCATTGACTTTGTATGACATATACTGGGGACGCGTATCAGGGAAAAGTGCACAAGGACGGCCAACTGCAGGGAGGGTTTTGTTGGAATCAAAATTCAAGTTATACCCTATTGGGAGCTGCTATGGGGATGTGAAAGCAAGAAACTCATCTGGGAGGTCCGTTGCACTTTTCGATGCATTGAGTTGTTCGACAATCTCTACTTTCGAGGCTGGCTTACGATCTTTCGAAGCACTCAGCAATTTTCCCAATGGTCGTGATGGATTCTACACGAGGTTTCCGAGAACGTGGAGAATACAAGGTAGTGGAAATGATGAAAATGAGAAAATTTGAAGTCATAAGAAAAAATAGAAGATGTTAGAAGAGAAAGATCTTTAATTGCAAGGGGAATTCATGGCTAATATGATTTGGATTGCTTAGAGCTGAAGATTAAGTGTATTATATATATGAATTTATTGGTATTAAAAGTCAAATTACTCCATGTTATCGACGCCAATATGGTGGTGAGTTTTAACAACGATGACGACTGTAATGATGGGAAGAGGTGAGAAAGAATGGGATTTATTATTATTATTTTTAACTTAATTATTAATTATTTATTTGAAACTCGTTTGTAATTTAAAAAAAAAATTTGGGACTACAATTATAGAATTAATTGTTTCAATAATCACCTAATTTATACCATGGTGACGATTTATTCACTAAGTTTAAAGTACTTCATAGTACTCACTGAACTTTGTCTGTTTGCACTCCATTCATCTCCCTCAAAAATTCGTTACCTTATTCACTAATGTGACTAACGAAAAATCTGACATGACAAGTTATGACTGTTAAAAAAAAATACAATTCAACCAAACAATTGTTTCATTATTTATCCAAATTATACTTGGTCACAGTTTACTCATCGAATTTCAAAATGCTTCACAATTGTCACTCATTTTTGAGATATTGCACTCCATTTATCATCCATCATATTTTGTTCATTTCTTTGCTAATGTTCACTTCCACGTGGTAAGTTATAAATGTTTTTAAAAAATACAACTCAACAAAACTATCAACTCACCCAAATCATCATATGTGCAACGTGATTTTCATGACCCCATAAATTTCTTTAAAACCCAATAAAGCATCCCTAATGATTCTTTTAGAAATATCGTTTTTTTAATTCAAATGTTTAAAGTGCAAAAAATATGTTTCAATATGATGCTGAAAATATGAAACATAACTTGTTATGCTGGAAATTATTTTTGAAAATACTTCATTTAAATTTCATCCATTTAACTTCTAATTGCATCCAATTAATCATGTATGATTTTCAATCATCATTTTATATTTCAAATCAACTATTGGATATTTGAACTTTGATCCCCGAACTTTAGATTTCCTACAGTTTCACCATTTTCTTGTTCATTGTCTCCAATTTCATTGATCTTTATCTAACAAACACAATATACATAAAATTAAGCCATAATTCATTAAAATATCCAACAAATATTATAATTCTAAGGCTTAACTAAGTGTACAAAATGCACTTGTCACTAGGATTTTTTAGGGGTGAAATTGGGGATGCTTTATTGGACTTTAAAGAAGTTAACGGGGGTGTGGAAGTCGTGTTTCACATATAATAATTTTTGTGAGTTGATAATTTGGCTAAGTTGTAATTTTTTTGATGATTGAAACTTACTCATGGAATTTTCGTACAATAAATTAGCAATGAAGTAAACAATATATGGTGGATAATAAATGGAGCACAATATCTTAAAGATGAGTGTTCATTAATAAGAATTTTGAAGTTCGATGAGTTAACTATGACCAAATATAAGTTGAATAAATAATGAAATAATGATTTGATTGACCTGTAACTTTTTAATTTGCCACTTCAAATTTTCGTTAGCTTCATCAACGAATAAGGTAACGAATTTTTAAAAGTTATGGATGGAGTGCATATGGACAAAACAGTTACCATAGTATAAGTCGATGATTATTGAAACAATTAACTCATAATTACAATTAGTTTTGTTTTTTGAACCTTTTGTGTTTTATTTAAATGTAGAAGTATATTCATCATTCCACAAAAAAATTATTAAAAAAAATGATAATCCGATGTTTTATTCCTCAGTCTGCACTCAAAGCGCGCGCACAGAAATTTCCTAAAATTAGTTATGAACTTTATCGTCAACTCAACCTTTTAAAGTCTTCCAAAACAACACTGAAATTCTAAAAATTAGTCAAAATATTTAACATTAAGGGTACCTTAGATTACAAGTATAAAATTTGAGTGAAAAAATAATAATTTTTAAACAGGGAGTGTTTGAACTAAATTAATTTGAAAGAATGTATTTTGAAATAGTAGATTGATGGAATGTGTGATTGAAAAAGAATGAAAATTTATTGATGTGATGAAAATTATTATTTTATTGAAGAATAAGTGATTAAAAATGAATAGAAAAATAAGATAAAAATTTTAATGTATACCAAACATGAACTAAGCTCATGTTTGAAATCCATTTTTTTCTCGTTCTATTTCTCATTTTTTTCTCATTTTTCATTTCAACCACACATTCTATCAATAAAATAATATTACACATAAATCCAAAAACTCTCCTTACTTTTTAACCACACAATCTTTCATTAATCATTATTCTAAATTTTTTTACCCAAAATGGATGTGAAACAGGACCTAAATATGTTTGATTTAATTTTTAACTTAGAAAATATTGTACTATTTCTTATTAAAATTGATGAATAAATGAGAGAAGGAGAATAGATGAGAGAGAGAAATAATAAATTATCTAAAAAATAAAAATCATTATCACGTCGAAAAAACATTTCTCTCATTTTTTTAAAAAAAATATTATCACGCGATCAAAAGTACAAAAAATAATTTTAATAAAAAAATTGTCAATCAAACGATACAAAAATAAAAATTAAGTAAAAAAAATTATATTTTTCATGAAAAATATGACAATCATACACACCCTAAATGTACGTGTCATTTTGCCTCAGAAGTCAGATCCGAATCTCTAATTTTTCTTTTAAATATTTATCATCGTATCAAAAATGAAAACAACTAAAAATTCAAGGACCACAAATAAGCATTTATATTAATCTATTTGTAGCAGGAACGGAATCAATAGGGACCGAAAAGAAAATAACTAAAAATTCAAGAACCAGAACGTAACATTGTATAGTTTGAGGTTGCTTTAACCTTGATAATAAATAAACCTTTACAATATTCTTTGCCTAGGGCTAGGGACCAAAAACCGGTCCAATTGGGCCGGGCGAATTTCAGATCTCAATACAAAACCATTCGACCCGAAATCAATAATCAAACAACCCGTCTAAAGCTACATATTCACCGTTACCATAATTCTCCGATTCAACGACTCCGAACTCAAACGAGTAATAACTTGGGATCTCCCCATCAAACCCCCAAAAACCGTGACTGAGTTCGGACGAGTCAGACTCAACTCGGATCAACTCAGTCATTACATCATTGTCCACACCACTCGGCGATGCCGTGGAGGGCGGAAGACCAAGCTCATCATCCGAAGCTTCTAACAAGTACCCCAACTCCGGCTGCGACTCGCCGGAATCCGACGTCAGATCCACCACCTCAGGAGGCGGGGACCCACCATTAATCTCTTCCTGAAAGCTCATCATGAAGGAATCCAGATCCGGATTCCCTGAAACAAAATCTGGGTCATCCTCCAAAGTTTCCAAAAGGTCTTCCTTCAGCCTCTTCACCTCAGCCGAGTGAGTTTCTTCATCCAACTCCACCAAGTCATCTCGTACTCTCTTCTTCTTCAACTCTTGTTCCATAGTTTAATCAAATCATATATACCAAAAAGAAAACCCTGAAATTTGAAATGAATTGTAGCAGATGTAATGAATCTCGAGAGCAAGAAATGAGGATTTATATAGTGGAGAAAATGAGATGGGTAAAGAGTAATGATGTGACGTGGAGCGTGGGAAGTACTTTTCTTTGACGTGTCTATTTATCTGTTACCTTGTGTCTCTCATTTGCGTTTGTAGTAATTTTTTAATTTTATATTCTAGAATTAAACCGGATTTAAATTTGGTTTGGAATCCGGTCAGTTAGAGTGGGGACCACCAGGCGTTGTTTCACGGTACATTCTCTCTTACTTCCTTCATAATTTAACTTGTTGAAATTTTCAGTATTGTACACAATCTATTGAACTTATTCCAAGTTGATCCCCAGTCTAATTTTATTGTCATCAACATCCCAACGTATCAGTATGGTGGCACCGTTATTCCCCTATGCTTGTTTTCAATTTCTGATGCAGTGAAATTCTATGTTATTCCAAATCAGTCGACGGAGTTTTCCAATTGTTTTAGTAAATTCACTTTGTTAATAAAATTAAAAATAAAATTATGTACATTGTTAAATTTGTTGTGTACTAAATAGACATTAATTCCCTTGCCACACAAACCTTAAATGGAATGACAAGATCATGAAACACGTCTCTCTCTCAATTGGTTTTATTAAAATCAAATTTCTAAGTGTAATATCAATTAGGTGGAAAATGGGCGTATTTCATTTCTAACATGATGAAGGGTTTCATAAGAATTTGATTAACGTCCCATTAGTACAAGGGCGTACGTATAGGCTTTCATGTCAATCTTGCTAACGAGTGATTACATATGATAGTTGAAAATTTGAGTGATATTAAGGACTAAATTGAAAGTTTGTAGAAACGTGAAGGACCAAAAAGTATTTAACCCTATAGTTAAATCTACCTTGATGAGAAGAACTGTATATCCATTGGTTTATTTGTGATGGTAGCACATGGGTCATGGGATATTTTTCAGGCAAGCTGATGGATGGATTTGATTTGGACTTTTTGGCATACACGAAACTTATGGACAAATTTCACGTTATTAATATCTAACGTACTAATTTATTTCCAAGCCGTGTGCACCTGTCAGGGGTAAGAATTTATGGAAAAATCTACTAGATACTTAGGTAAGAATTTGCCTGTTTAATAATTTAAAACTATGTGAGAAAAAGTTTGGAATTACGTATAATCAGGGGTTTGGATCGGAATGGTTTGACTCAACTCGTTGGGGTTAGGTCTTGATTCCAGCAAATGACAAATCAAGTTGGATCAACTCATTTTTAACGTTTTTAATTAAAAAAATCTTAAATTTGACTGAATTCTATTCAATTCATGAGAATCCAAGAATCTTAAAAATCTATTAAATTGTGCGTTGAGGACACTCCCAAATATTAAATTGTGCATTGGAAGATATAAAGTTGTAGCTGGATCATTTTGATTTGTTTGGCATAATGCCCGATCATTCTATATCATCGACCAACTTGTCTAAAGAAGTTGACCAAGCATCCGCCCGACTCTTAAGGCTTGCTGCTTCTGTTTGGTTGCCTAAAAATTTTCAATATTTTCCTTTCCTTCTTCTTTCTCTTTTTTTTTTTAAAAAAAAATAATAATATAAAATTGTTGAGTCTGGTGGCTTATTTGGTACTACCCGTGTTAAATCCACAAGCTCAGACAAGTCTATACGCATTTTTATTTTTTTTAATGTTACGTAGGAGTTATATACAAATTAAAATAGAACTTTCAAAATCGAAATTTAATAAATGTACAAAGAAAGAGAAAGTAACTACGATATTCTAGACCCTCTTCTTCAAAGTCTAAATAATAAAACTAGATCTTGTAATTACGTAGATTAATTTAATTCTAATACACATAATATTCATGGATTTCGGAGCATAAACAAAAGGCTAGAGGTCTAAATCGTAACTCGACCATCTCAATTTGTTTGGCCTAACACTATATCTTGTTATATTCTGAATCAACTCATCTACAAAAATAGGTCACGTAGAAATTATCTCTGATAACTTGTCTTATAAAGATTTTTCAGTTATTTTTATTTTTTACAAAACATTTTATAAACTTTTAAAAAAGCTATTGAATCAAATAGTTTACTTAGCACGACTCGTGTCAAACACATCAACGATAAAAATATAAAACTCTAATTGACATTATATTGTTGGATTTAGGTAGCTTAGCCAAGAATAAAAATTATTAGTCAATTACAAGCAATAAATGGCACCACAAACTCCTAGAATTGTTTATCTAAATCCCATCTATAATCTTATTTTCATAAGCTAATGAATATAGTGTATCGTTAATATGGTGTTCATCTGATAAATTAAATTGTTAATAGATTTTAATAAAAGTTGATAAAATATATGATTATAATTAATTATTGATTTAACTTAATTTTTTTTATCAAAATTTAATCAAACCAAACAGGGTCTAAATAATAAATTAATTTAACTCTAATGCAACATTATTGTTGGATACATTATGCAACCATGTCTAGGATCCAAGTTTAATTAACAAACATGTCTAGGATACAGCTCAAAGCTTAGTTCCTAAGAATAAATATATTTAGTCATTTACAAACCATAAATGACAAAACAAACTTTTAAGCATCTATGATAATTGTTCATCGATCATAATGCACATTAGATGAAATACACGTGCTTCTAGAACCATGTTATCAATCATAAGCGTGTTATATGAAAGAAGTCTTTTCTATACTAAATATTATGATTTTCTATAAACAACTGTATTTACCGGACATTTCCGATCGACTAGCCCTAATGACCACTTTATAAACAAAATTACATAATTCAATTGGACGGAATTGTAAAAGAGTCTCGAGCTTTTATTCAAAGAGTGACATTATTGAGTAACTTACTTACAGTACACAAGGCATCATCAATCGTGACTCCTTGCGAAATTATGTTTTAGAGCTATTTATCAACGATTTAAATTATAAATACAGAAATATTAGTAATGAATAAGTGTGTACACTTGTAAACCAACTAAATAAGATAAAAATAAGGGATAATTGCAGCAAAAGTTCAAAACCTTTGAAACACCAACAGACTTTTTTCAAACTTATGATTTGGTCAAAGTTGAGAGGAAGAAGACGATTGTGTGTATGTGTATTTTTTTATTTCTTATTTTTTAATTTAATTATTTAATGTGGTAATGAAAAGTTACTCTTTTGTCCCTTTTTAAAATATTAAAAATGTGGTTAAAATTAAATTTTTACTCAACTAACAGAACTGTGGATGAAAGCTGTCCAAAAGGGCACCTGCCACTGGCGGACCCAGGGGTGGGCCTGGGGGGCACGTGCCCCCC
>CAIGRB010112728.1:0-26474 GCA_903798255.1 Fraxinus quadrangulata
CTCAATGTTTAATTCTTTAAACAATATTACAACAGTACGAGCCAAAGCTTGGCTCGTGCTCAAGGGTCGAGCTCGGTGAGGCCACAAGCTCGTGAGTTCACGAGCTCATGTTTTTTTTACTTGTTTCTTCACATTTTTTTACAGGAGCTCGTAGGCTCATGCCCATGAGCCGTTCACGAGCTCAACAAGTCAAGCAAGGGCAAACCTCCCGACTCGGCTCGACTCGTCCCGAAATGAGCCTGAACTGTCCATGGGCCGAGCTTTGACGAGTTGAGCCGACAAACTACTCAACCCAAGTGTCTTATACATGAAGTGGTAACAATCTAAGAAGAAGACACGTGCCCTGTTACCATAAAATCAGCCACCATTTGCATAGTTTGCTGTTACAGGCAGCAGCATAATGACCCTTTTGAACACGAATTTGGACCTTAATTCTTGACATATTTGTTCAATGTAAAATTCTACCCTAAGCACTCATCTAGTACTATATAACCCAACTTGAATTACCTCAAAGCAATGCTAGTAGAGCTCGAACGGTGCTCCACAAGTTAGCTATCCAAACATGCTTCAATACGGAAATCCCCTTTAAAATTTCAACTTTGGTTCTTAATTTCGATTTTCTTATGATTTGTTCCCTAAGTTTATTCTTCATCTATCTATAGACATCCATTTAAGTTATTCCCTAACATTTAATTTTGGTCCCTAATTCAATTAATCATAATTCCTTGCATGATGTTACTTCAGAATACTTCTAAATTTTCGAAAAGTTTCTAACCTCCAAATTTTCACTTTAAAGTAATTAACGTGTACCTCAATTTTATTTTCTATTATTTATTTATTTATTATTTTTTTGGGATGTTACATTTTTCGCTTGAGTGGGACACTTGCAAACTTCCTATTGATCGTTAGGTGCATGTCCTAGTGGATTTAGGAGGTTGTATGCATTTACTGCTAATGCATACGTCAGCAGTTGAATGAGTGTTGTAATGATTGTAGACGTCGTTTCACTTCTTAGTTGCTGCGCTTCAATCGTTAGCTTCTTGCAAGTAGCGTTGTAAGCCATCTTAGTCATTCAAATCCTGTTTTGGCACTCTTTGGCCTTCAATGGTATAGATTTTGTTTTAAGTATAATGGTCTAAATGTTTCTCTTTCATGTTGGATTCCCAAGTTTTGTTGACAAATCTACACAAGTGGGATGGATTCTCATTTCTCACTCATAAGTGCTTTCCTTGCGAACTCCTCACATTCGTTAAGCACCTTTTCACAAGAGTTTGCGTATTCGCTTTCTTGTATATCGGTGATTACCCATCTCTCTTTTTTCGGTGCTTCCAATTTTTCCTATTGTTCTTTCTGTTGACATATGGTTGACTTCATGTTTTGATTATAACAAACAAATTATTTATATTTCTAACAATTGAATTCGAGTTTTTATAGTTACAGTTGCAAATTTGATCAATTGGAGACAAAAAGATCACTACCAAAAGACTCGTATTGGATGATTAATAAAAATTAAGATGGAAGTCGAGCATTCACGTCAAATCACTCGAAGACAAAAAACTTCAATAGACAAATATCGAAAATATTAGATTTAGATGATTTGGGTTCAAATGTAAAGGTAAAATGTTTTAATCATTAAAAGCTCAATAAATAAATTTTTATGCAAAAGAAAAATTACTTCATAAAAACGTATGTGTTCACGTGAACCCATAAGTGTACATGATCATTGTACAAGTAATAAGATTTGTGAGTTAAGAGTATCGTCCCCACGAGAAATAAGGTCTAATTTGTAGTTCAATAACTACTATTATATTCGAAGTGTGACAAAATTAAAAGAGATGGTTCGTACATTATTTATATTAATCATAAACTAATAAAATAAATAAAATGTTTATCTAATATGTGAATGTTTGTACTGGAATCGTGAATTCCCCTATTGCCATTTAATTCAATTCCTAATTCGTAATCTAATAAATTCATGCATTCAAGACAATCGATAATCCACTGTTATTCAATATTCTTTTCCAGGATATATTAAACATATGTTTAACACGACCCGATCTTATTCCTAGTCCGAATTCATATAAACAATATGTATTGATTCACACGATTGCACATGTCATAGATATTATTCCTAGTACCTATTGCTCATGTGTTGATTTTGCCACGTTCTAGACTTATTGTGAGTATTCATACACTAAAAAAAATAACTTACTATCTAATTAGTGATCAAGCAATCAAATAATTCAATGGGAATGCATAATCAATTAAGAAAAATTAAGAAATACTAAACTAATTGTATTGAATTAAAATAAAAAAACAATAGAGTTCATCATTCATCCAATACAATGAAAAATTTATCCTAACATTCTTGAAATTAAATTATACAAGAATAATTGAGAAAAATATCACCCGAAAATAAAACAGATGGAAGAAGTAGGAAAAATCAACGTCCTTGACTCACTTGTATGATTCGATTTGAATTGATGAATAGACTTATTCTTCGCCTCCAAAATATGTAGAATGTGATGAAATTTAGGTCAAAAGGAGATCCCCCACATTCTGGTCGAGTTAAGTACTTAAAGGATACTAAAAAGATTGCATTGAATTGTTACCAAAACAAAAATAAGGAAAATAAGATTTTTCCCTTTTTGTCTTGAGGCGCGTGCCTAGTGTAACCTAGGGCGCTTGCCTGGGGGGTTTGGGCAGCCTCAGGCGAAGCATTTTTGGTCTGTGGTACGCGCCTTTCCTGCAGACGAAGGCGTGCGCCTTGCCTAATTTCCGGCAGCTGAACAGTTCTCTGTATTTTTATTATATTTTCTCTCCCGATATCCAATTGAGGTGATTCAAAAAATATTGGAAAGCTAACTCAGAGGGCTAATTCTTGTAGAAAAATAATTGTTCCAATTCGAAATTTTTCTATACCAAAATTGGGTCTCAATGTGAGCCTAAAAATCTGAAGCATAACTTTTTCAGCTGGAAGTTGATATGTGATAATATTTGGACTATATTTCATCCATTTGGCTTCTTTCCTCATCCAATTGATGCCTAACACTCTCAAATCTTCATCGTGATCTTCGACGTAACTTTTGAGTATTTGCATTTCAGTCCTCAAACTTTGTATTTGATACAATTGAGCTATTTTCTGCTATCCTTGTATTCTTTTCTCCAATTTTTCAATTCTTCATCAAACATTGAGTTTTACATACAAAATGAAATATAACACAATTAAGTAGTATTTTATCCAAAAAATAGTAAAATATCATCGTTTAGGACCTAGAATAAGTGTAGAAACTACACGTATCACACCCACAAACTTGATTCTTTATTTGTACTCAAACAAAACTAAAACCTAACAAACACACAATGCTAATTACCTAATTGATGGCAAGTCAATCAAGTAAATCAAAAAAAAAATTAGCTAGCTAACCTGACTTCTTATTTTAAGATTAAAATCATAATATCAGATCTATACACAGCTTTAAAATCGTATCATAGAAATTAAAATCTAATTCTCTAATGTAAAATCGACGTGTGTGTGAAGAATTAAACATAGCATTATGAATTCATGAGCTGTTTCAATTCTCGACCCTCAATGGTGAAATATATTCTTTCATTACTCGTAACTTATTCTTTTCACTCTTTTCAAGTGTATGAACTAAAGTTGAATTTTATACTATTCTCACATCTCTAGTTTAGATAAATCTCACAATTGCAAGTCAATATGTCAATAAATAAGGATTATCTATTAAGTTTGATTGTTTAAATCTTTAGAAGTTAATTAGACTAATAATCTCTTATCAAAAGTCAAATTTTCTTAAATAAGTGTTTGAGACATAACCAAGATATTTGGTGCGTCTTCTGTTTCATGCACTTGTTTTTCTTTTGTATACATTTTTTTTCTTTATTAGCAGCATTCTTTCTCTTAAACTTTTCTAAATGATCCATGTAACAAGTTTTAGGCTGATGACTCCCAAGTCAGTTGACTTTAGGGCAACATATTTTTAACACCCTTAGAGGCTTAATAACTCTAGTCATAAATGTTACGAAGAGAAATTTTTAAATAAAATGTGTTTAATTTTGCATTGATTAGTGCATTGTCCTTCATTAAACACTTATCCAAGTAAAACGACCTCTAATTTGAGATTTTCACTCAATTGCATCCTAATGACCTTAAACGTTCCACATAAGATTTTTAATTTCACACATGGAATCCCCATTTATCTCAACATCTTCCTACAATAGTGAAATCTCCCAAACTATTATAAATTTGGTCTAAAGATGTAAAATTTAGTGGTTTTGGATTTAACATCTATAGTCCGCTATTTCAACCTATCCAATTATGAAATCAACTCATTCCTACACAATGCTTAACTTAATTTATGTGCTCAATACATATCAAATTTCACATTAAAAACAAAAATTAATCAAAATATGCAACTTATTCACCAAACACAATGCTTAACTTAATTCATGCGCTCAATATATATCAAATTTCACATGGAAAAACAAAAACTAATCTAAGTATTCAATTTATTCACCATCCATATCAATTAACGATTCAATATATTTTTCATTACCAACCAGACCAACTAATTCACACAAGTACACAAAAAGAAAATATTTTTAAATTTTTTAAAATTTTCAATTTTTTTATATCTAAACTAATACAATAAAAGCACACAAAAATATATAAACATAAGAATGAGACAAACAAAAAAATGAAAACTCATATTTTCCACATCCAAACTTAAACTAGACATTGTCCTTAATGTTTTAAATTCTAATTCCGCATATAAAGGGGTGGGGAAGAAAATAAAAAAAAAAAAGACTCCCCTAATATGGATTGTAATCCAATGGTTAGCTTCCTATTGCTCCGGTTAGCTCCTTAGTCTTGGTTGGTTTAAGTGTTGCGCGACATCATATTCCTGCGCAATACAGTCAAATAAAGCATTAAAATCAAATAATTGGAATGTTACTTAACTCTAACATCTAATAAACCACTAATATATCGAAAATCTAAGGGGAAACGTGGTATGGATGATGAGTCCTTAAAATTGAATAATAATAAAAAATATAATCTAAATTATCCTATTACTAGAAAGCGTAATAAATAAAAGGGAAGAAAAATTGGGTTGCCTCCCAATAAGCGCTTTGTTTAAAGTCCTTAACTTGACTTTATTGTTTCGACATTATGGAATTTTGAAGAATGCTTTTGATGCATTGCTCAGTTTGCCTCTTTTGACTTTGCTCCACTCTTCATTGTTTTTACAAATTTTAACACTGCCCTCTGCAATATGATATGATATGCCTATCTCCTCCGATTTGAATTCAACTACGTAAACTTCTTCCTTCTCTTCGGGCTTAATTATAAATTCAATGAAAAGGCAATCAACGAAGTTGACAGAATGTGGCTTAATGTCGTCTTCGTTAATTGCCACGTCCTCGCTTTGTTCCTTTGTAATTGATCTTTCATCATCTTTGTTCTCGTCTTCTATAATTGACATCTCCTCGGGTTGAATGGACGATTCATAATTTAATTTCCCGAGCGGCAATGTAAACTCTTTTCTGTCAAATTTTTCGAGTGGATTCTATCTCTACCATTTAAATTAAATCCATAATGTGCCATCTCCCACACACATTTTGTTTTCATCTAACTTGGCAAGATCAGTGCAGTATTTTGTAATTGCCTCCTTGTTTAACATGGAATGACCAAATCCCACAAATGTGTCGGAAGGGATACACTTACCCACAGGCATGTAGCTTTCAATATATGTATCAATTGCGAGTCTCCGACAGCTTAAATATTTTTTAAACCGTAAGAGTTTGAGCATAAAGGGTTCGGTGCATGTATTCACGTAGTAACCAGTATAATGCACCCTAGAGCAGAATTCACAATAAATATCTTCTTCCTCATCATCCATATCTAGATTATTCATTGCAAAAATATTTTTACCATGCCGCATTAGAATCTTAGATGCATTACTGAACGGTACCTGGATAGAATATCAAATAAGAGAGATCAGGGTGGGTAGCCAAAATCAATAATAAAAAATAAATTAAATTAAATTAAAATCAAATTTAATATAAACTACTAAACCAAAATTAAATCCGTTATTCCCCGACATCGGCGCCAAAAAGTTGTTCGCGTGAAACCAACAAGCGTACGGGATCGTAGTACAAGTAATAAGATTTGTGATGAAATCAAAAGAGACGGTTCGTATATTATTTATACTAATCATAAACTAATAAAGCAAATAGACTTGTTTATCTAATATGTGAATGTTTGTACTGGAATCGTGAATCCCTGTATTGTCATTTAGTTCAATTATTAATTCGTAATCTAGTAAATTCATGCATTCAAGACAATCGATAATCCACTGTTATTCAATATTCTTTTTCAAGATATATTAAACCTATTTTTAACACGACCATATCTTATTCCTAGTCTGAATTCATATGAAAACATGCATTGATTCACAGGATTTATTACACATGATTGCTCATGCCATAGATATTATTCCTAGTACCTATTGCCCATGTGTTGATTTTATCGCGTTCTAAACTTATTGTAAGTATTCCTACACTGCAAAAAGTAACTTACTATCTAATTGGTGATCAAGCAATCAAATAGTTCAATGGAAATGCAAAATCAATCAAGAAAAATTAAGAAATACTAAACTAATTGTCTTGAATTAAAATAAACAAACAATAGGGTTCATCATTCATTCAATACAATGAAAAACTTAGCCTAAAATTCTTATAATTAAATTACACAAAAATAATTGAAAAAATATCACCTGGAAATAAGACAAATTGAAGAAGTAGGAAAAATCCACGTTCTTGACTCAAATCTTCAAACCGGGCTACGAATCTTCAAAATCCTTATATGATTCACTTTGAATTGATGTGTAGACTTGTTTTTCACCTCCAAAATATGTAAAATATGATGAAATTTAGGTTGAAAGGAGATCTTCCCGTTCTGGTCAAGTTTGGTATTTAAAAGATACCAAAAATACTGTATTGAATTGTTACCAAAACAAAAATAAGGAAAATTGATTTTTTCCCTTTTAGCCTTAAAGTACGTGCCTTGGGGGTTTGGCCAGCCTTAGGCGATGCATTTTTGGTCTGGGGCGTGCATCTTTCCTGCAAGCGAGGGCGCGCGCCTCGCCTAATTTTCGGAAGCTGAATAGTTCTCAGTATTTTTATTATAATTTTCTCTCCCGATATCTGATTGAGGTGATTCAAAGTGCATTGGAATGCTACCTCAGAGGGCTACGACTCTTATTAATATGATCTAGGAGTCAAGCCCGATGAGGACAAGCCCGGGACAAGACCTGTTGATTATCAAAGGAGGTCTGATGATAAGTTCGAAGGAAAAGCAGATGAAAGAGGCGATGAAATTGCTCATTCAAGTAACGGTTGATGACATCATGATCTACATAGAAAAAGAGACAAGTTTCATGTTCGGGTCGAGGTCGGAAGACAATTGGATCAACATGTTAAAGACAAGCGAAGATGGAGCCCAAACGGACAACCATGCGACCGCAAAGAACAATTCTTAAGCGATCGCACAACAGCCAACATGGAGTAAATGTGGGGATTCGGGTTGAGCCATGCGACCACATGGAAGAGCCATCCGGACGTCCGGATCGATTTATTTCTTTTTTTCGAAAATTTTCTTATTTCATTAGAACTCTATCTTTTATGATATTTTGTGATCTTTAAACAATTATTTCCGATTTTAATTAGGTTTTATACTTTTACTATAAATACTTGGTCATTATTCAATGTATGAACCTTTTGACAAATTTATTATTGAGATATATTCGAGAGGCTATTGTGCTTTTTAACGTCGTTCTTCTTAGAACAATCTAAACTTATCAAGAGGATTCTTGTGGCGTTTAACATCGGGTGCGGATCACGCGTTGTGTAAGTGAGAGATCATTCAAACTCCGTTTTTGTTTGGTTGCTTGGTTCATTAATTCTTAGTTCAAACTAAAAATCGAGATTATCATTTGGGCTTTCTTGGGATCTTTAATCTTGTTGTGGGTTGCGTAGTGTTCATTGCTACGTAGTTTTCATCACTTGTATAAATATAATTTTTCCAATTCGAAAGTTTGCTATGCCACAATTGGGTCTCAATGTGATTTTAAAAATCCAAAGTATAACTTTTTCGGCTGAAAATTAATATGTGATAATACTTGGACTATATTTCATCCGTTTGGCTTCTTTCCTCATCCAATTGATGACTAACACTCTCAAATCTTCATCGTGAGGTTCAACGTAACTTTTGTGTATTTTCATTTCAATCCTCGAACTTTGTATTTGATACAATTGAGTAGTTTTCCGCTATCTTTGCATTCTTTTCTTCAATTCTTCATCAAATATTGAGTTTTACCTACAAAATGAAATATAACACAAATTAGGTAGTATTTTATTTAAAGAACAGTAAAATATCATTGTTTAGGACCTAGAATAAGTATAGAAACTACACTTTTTAGCCTGCATAAAAATTATTTTTCAAAAGGTAAGTATTTCTACTTGATATTTAAATTTTTATACAATATTACTCTCCTTGAAAAGTAAAGTCAAAAGGTCTTTCAAAAGCCTACATTTTTCCAAAACAATCAAAAAGGAAAATTCAGGGAAAAAGTCCAAGTAGACGTCCGGTTCGCCCAACGATCATTTTTTAACCATTTTGATTTTTGACACACAATGAATAGTTTGGTTGTCCAGTTCATAATGCGGACGTCTGAATGAATTGTCTGGTTGGTTAGAAATTTTTACTACTATAAACACCATTTTACTTTGCGTTTATTACATTACTTTTGAGAGCAGTTAAGTGAGACATTTTTGAAATAAATTATGCTGATTACACATCTTATATATCTTTATATCATTTACTTTTAAAAACTTTTGATTGAATCAATTTTTGAAAATAATTCTTCTCTTCAAAGTTTTACCTAAAATTTGAGTTTCATTCATTACTATTCATTAAAGTGTTAGCCAATATCTCTCTTTATACTTAATTTGATCATATCATTTATTAAAAGAGAGAAGTTTCAATTTCTAAAATCAATTTTCTTTAAATTTGTGGGTAATATTGAGGTCCTGTAAAATTCAATATTATATAAGGATCAGTGCTCATTGTTTGTAAGTCATTGAAAGCGTTGTATAAGGTTGGATTGTACCATAAGTCAATTAATATAGTGAAAAGGCTTTGCTCGTGCCAAAGAGTTTGATAATGGAGGACATAAATAATTGTTTTAGATCAAACCAGTGGCGGAACCAACACCCGACGAGACAGAGTGGCCGCCCATGCTGGCTTTATCGGAAAATGTATATTGGGCAGCACCCATAATGAGCAGCGCCGTCGCAATCGACGAGGGAAAGCGATGGTGTTCAAGTCGAAGCTTAATAGGTTGGTCTAGTTGGCCTTGTTCTATCAACTTTCTTCTTGCCAGTTACATTGCTGGGAGAGCTTTTTGAGTATCAATCTTCCATCACCATTTTTTCTTGGAGGCCCATTTTTTACACTGTAGATCTTTCCACCACTGCAATGTGCAACTCGAAGATCTTATATTTTTACTATGTTTCTGTTGTAATTTCGTTTGTTTGGCCCTATGAAGTTTTCTGCATGTTTCTTTTTCTTGTAATTTCTTGATTTTGGCTTGAACTATGCTAAACCGTAAAAGTTAAAGATTAATTTGGAGAAAAAAAGCATTAATGTTTTCCAGAATATTCAAGTTTTGTTGTGATCGGTCAATAACATTTTTTGGTGTTCATATGGTTACTTGAGTTTTGAACTTTTCTTTTAGAGTTCCAATGTCAATTTCCTCTCATTGTGTTATATCATAATTAGGTCTGATTTTTTGGCTTCCAAGAGAGTTGTGCACAGCCATTAGAGACCTTTGTTTGGCATTAACTGCTATTTTGATTTTTACTTGTATTTCATGTTTTAGTTCAAAGCCTCATTTGTACCTTTTGAAGAGGTTAAATTACTCCATCTTGCTCAGTTCTATCTTTTAGACTTTAACAATAAAGATCTCAGATTACTCGACAAGTTTCTTATGCTTATAAGAAAGGACAAAAAATTATTTAATTATTTAATATTATCCTCAGTTCTTATGCTTGTGAGAAGCAACCTCAACTCAACTTCAATAATTTTTTAATGTTATTTAATTAAATATTAATAAACAATCTCGTTATGGATAGGAAACGGTCGTCCTAGCTCACTCCAATTTTTGGATCCGCCATTGGATCGAACCTCCACAATTATATCACTTGAATCATCTCTCAATTTTAATTATCGTTTTTATATTTGCACTTATTATTTGTGAAGTTACGAGGTTTGACCCAAATTACACCAGTGGGGGTGAATAGGTGATTATGCGAAATTTAAAAATTAATAATTAAATAGCAACAAGTTACTTTTAATTATTTCTAGATGATTAATCAAATGGTCCAATTTTCCTTTGTTGAATTACTGTAGTTATATGAAAACGGTAAATAACACACGGAATGACCACAGAGAAACTCTAACTAGGTAAAAACTCCAGGCACCTTGCTAGTAAAAAATCCATTATAAACAAATTTTGAACTTATAGTTTGCGAGACACGACTACCACTAATACTTTCTGACCTTTTGACTGCAATTCCTACAGCCCTCACTCTCGGCTGCAATTTTCAAAGTACTTCTAGATTGCGTGCTCCTACATCAACTCCAGACTTTATGAATTCGTCTATCTCCTTCTGATCAACAAAGAACTCTGGGTTCTCCAACAACTGGAACTCCAATCACCTTTTCTTGATTTTCAGAACTCTGAAAGATGTTTAGGAAGTACCAGTTTGGTATTTGGATTATATGGATTTGATGTTTTCCCTATCAAGAATAAATTAAACTGTGAAGGCTGAAAGCTTATACATGATTTTGATGAATAGGATATGGAACAATATGTGTTTTTCTCAATATTCAACCTTAGGAAAAACAGTTCAAAGGATTTTTGATATTTATACTGTACGTTTAGGGTTGAATGGGTCGGACGAAAAGCCTTAAAAACGTGAATTAAAATTCTCTGAATAACCCTGTCACTCGAGCGAGAGGTTAGCGACAGTCGAGCGACAGGTTTTCGCTTGACCGATGGTAAGGCGGTAGGCGGGAGATAATGTTTCTGTTTCTGCCGCTCGAGCAAAGTCAAGGCGACAGTCTACCGAAATTACAGCGTCGTTTTTTTTTTCTTCTTTCTATTCTCGAACCATATACCTAATACAACTCAATTTATAATTGCAACTTACTCATTGACTTTTACAACATACTAATTCTAGTCCTGTTTGTTCACAGACTTGCTAATTACATTAAAAACCTAACAAGCTCCTCTTTTGGTATTTTGTGACAAAACTACAAATCTAAAATCAAGGTAGTAAAAAAAAAAGACCCAAAACAACTACTACTACCAAACCAACTATCTTGGCTGAAATATGTTTTTTCTTTGTTAAAATGTGTTTCCTGAAACAGACAATTCAAATACTCAGTGTAAAAGCATGTGAAACAGGAAATAATAGAATCAATAAACACAAGATATCAACACTAGCTAGATTGAGACGTAACACTAATGTCAATCCAAATACCAACAAAAACATTAGCATCACAAATAATAAAAAACTCAAACAGCTAAGTAGATATGGTATGAAACGAAATGCAATCAATAAATCTCATGCTACTTCACCTCAAATGTTAAAAATTCAAAAATTTCAAATCTTCAAAAAAAATTAAAAATACTTCAATACTTCATCAATCATTCATTTCATTCTCCTCATTTTTGTCACAAATGACAAGGGACCGATAATTAACATATAATACCTAAAAAATGTAGTTGTTAGCATGCACAAGTACAATCAATGGACAGTAATCATTCCCACTTATGTAATTCAAGTTATTATGGAATAAATTGTAAAAGTGCCCATATGTGTAAAGTGCTACTAATAAGTATAACTCCAAACTTTAATTTTATGAAAAAGGACACGTTGGACATCACTGCCAATAAGTGTGTTTCTCTACTTATGAAAGTCAAACCATTTAAAGCACATTAGAACTTATAAAGAAAAGTTCATTTTGTATAGATAATTTCTTCCCCCCCTCTATCTTTGAGCATATTTTATTTTCACGACTTTCAATATTTTAAGCTCATTATTATATTTCGCATCTTAAGAGCATGCTTTTCTTCATTAAACGACTAAAATGACTCATGTATCGAGCTTTATGCCGGTTAACCCAAATCAGTTGATCATAGACACTAGGTTATGAGAAACCCTGCATGCTTAATTGCTCAAGTCAAATAGACTCCAAAAAAGAACATAAGATATTAAGCTTTTTTATAATCGGGTATAGCCGTGAGCTTATGTCTAATAAATAAGGTCAATTTATGTTCAAAGTCACCTTACTAACATGTGATTACCATCCAAAATCTCACACAAGCAGTAGAATCTCACTAATAATATCATAGTGTGTGCAGTGCAGATGATACATGAAGATACCTATACTAAGTACTCCAAAATAACCTAAGCCAGCAATGGAAACTATGTTACATCAATATTTGATCACAATTAACAAATTCAAGTGTATTATATATTATACTGTAAAAATAATTTTTCGCATTTTTTTTATTTTTTTAAAAGCATGAATGCACCGAGCGCACAAAAATAATAGTTCTAATAAATATATATAAAAAAATATGCATGAGGCGGTAATTAATCATACCAGTAATATGAATTTGAGAGTAAAATTCAACAAATGCTTCAATTATTCAATAGAAGAAGCGTGATTAGATCTATGGAGAAGTTAATAAAAGTTAAATAAATATCAAAGAAATTCATGTAGGAAAAGTCTAAATCCTAGAATTATTCAACAAGGAAAGATCAAATTACATGAATAAAGGGTATGAAATCTCCAAATCCATTGAGTTCCTTTCTAGCTTTACTAAGAATTTTAGTTCTCCATGAAAATCTTGAGCAAAAATTAGAAATAAATATGTATGGGGTGTCTCCCTATGTTCTGGTACGTTCTGGGGCTGAATATCGTGAAAGAAGTTAGTTTTCATAAGAATTTGACGTAAATTAGGAAACTGAGATTCGCGTCGCAAATTACTACTATGCGACCGCATGGTGGTAGGTGCTGTGGTCGCATAGAAGTCTTGAATTGAGTGCTAGATTTCTCTGAAGGGATACATACGATCGCATAGGGGGTTAGGCTATGCGACTGCATAGCTTATCCCAATTTCACTGGTCCTCGAACTTCATTCCTCGTTTTGTAACTTCTTTCTCCACTTCTTCTTCTTCTTCCCATGCTTTACTCCTTAGCCCAATTTGACCTCGCCATCTTCATATCTTCGTTTTGCCTTCTGAGTCATCTTAGGAATAATTGTAATTTGGTCCCTGAACTTTCATTTCCTTCAATTTGGTCTTTTTTCCACTTGTTTCTCCTTATTTTCGTTACATTCATCACATTGTCCTATAAAACATAAATTACATAGAATTAAGTTATATTCCAACATATTAATCAATAATTTTCCTTGTTTTGACAATAAAATAAATGTGTAAAAATACACTTATCAAACTCCTCCAAACTTGAACTATTATTTGTCCTTAGACAAAACTGTAACTTAACTCTACATAAAACATAGTTTGTCAACCTGCTGTGTCTCGAAATTGGAATTCAGTAATCAAATAAATGACCAATTACAACAGTGTAAAAATTAAATCAATATCCACTTGTTACCAGTATAAACCGACGCGTGTGTGTGAAAACTCATGTCAACATATTAAGATCGTGATTGGCTCAACACCTGACCCATAGTAGTCAAATATATCATTACTTCGTTTGAGAGATACAAATCCCCAAACTTATGCTTTTCACTCAATTTTCCTGGGGTCCATCCTAAGTTGAACTTATTCAATTATATTTCTTACCCTCTCTTAGCTTGGATAAATCTCACTATTACAAGTTCACATTTCAACAAGTCGAGATTCTCCAATATTTTTTTATTACTTCAACCTCTAAGACTAAACTAAATTACTTGCTTCTCTATGTGTTTATCCCTAGCTCGATCCTGAGCCTCCAAGGTAGAGCATTTTAAGAAAGGGCTTGGTCTTTCGAGAAGCTCCCCAGATGGAAGAGTAAGTCCGTACTCTTGCATATCCCACTAATCAAACTTGGAAAAATTAGAGAACGATGTCAAACTTCCTAGGAACCCTAGGAACGAATCTGTTCATAAATAAAGGTGGCCAAGTCGATCTTTTGCCCTCTAACCAAGTGATAGATGAAATCGGCTTCCAGATCGTGGAATGTGGTCTTGTGTAAAGTTGGCTAGATGTTATGGCAAATAAATAGCCTTAGAATGGCTATGGACGGTGTAAGCTCGATCTGATGCCATACTGAAGTCTGTAATAGCCATGCATTCTCACGCCAAAGCAATACTTCCCGATCGTGTTCCATGGGAAATCTCCAGGAATGGGAACTATGTTATCCCATGATAATTGGTAGTAATCATGTATTACCTCGGGTGTAAACATGATCCATTTATCCCTTACCCACATTTGATGTAGATGCTCGGATCTCGGAGTGTCTATCTTACTGTTGAAGTTCGCATAAAATTCGCGAACCAGGCCTTTATATACTGGGTAAGGTCTTTCAATCAATCTATCCCAACCACAATTTTGTACCAAAGTTACGATCTCAAATTCGGCAAAGTCTTCTAGTTTGACCGACCTTTCTGGAAGTAGTGCCCAGTGGCTAATAACGTCTGAGTATCGTATGATGGCCTCTTGATCCAAGAATCTCCATATTCCTCCTTCAAGTCCTCTTGTTCGTGTAGTACCTGAAATAGAAGCCACTTTTTCCTTTCAATTGGAGGTGCGCTTAGGAGGCATTATGCAAACACGACAATTAAAACATATAAGCTAACTATGATGCATAAATGAATACCATAGTACTTGGAGATAATAGATGGAACATAAGCATCAAAAACTCCTAACCTTATGTTACATGCAAAGAATTCAAGTAGTATACCAAACAAAATATGATGTAATGTAACGATGCCATGTTTAACAAAATGTGTAATAAAACATGGGTATTGTCATAAGATTCAAAATGTAGAGCATAAACCTGATATTCACTCAAATAAAGAAAATTTTGCACTTAGAATCATGTTCGACCAAGCAAGTTTGCCCCCGGACAACGTTGAGAAAAATCAAAATTTTTCTGAGCAATATCTGGGTATATGAAAGAATGTACATTAGTCTAACACATGTTCAAATTTGAGGTCAAACGGACTTCGTTTGAGTTAAAAAATGGAGGGGCGAATTGAGTGATGCTTGCTTTCTATGTCATGCCTACGTGTGGTCAAGTTGGGTACGGTATTTCCAAATACATGTGTCAAGGAATATCAACATGAAAATCACTCCAAAGTACCTAGCAACAATGTCAAATTAGAAATGAACCCTATTTCCACATATGCATTTCATCGAACACGTTGCAAGCGCTTATTCTTCGTGGAAATTTCAAGACATGGATATTAATCAAACCATACTTTTTTTTAATGGAAACAGAAGAAGTGGAAGGCGAAGCTCCAGTGATGTTCGAGAAATTGATGTGTATTTTGCTCCTACTTTTTATCCTAATGCTAGGGTAATGAAGCTTTGTTTTTTTATTATTCGGTGAAAAGGCCATTTGCATTTCCCTTTTGAAATAAATTTGCATACTGTTGATGTTTATTTTTGTATCTGTAGTTGTATGTGTTGCAATATCCATTGAGGCCAGTATTGCGGCCATATGAATTGGAGGACAAATGCGAAGAGGTACGCATTATTAAAACATGTTTGGTGTTTTTGTCTCATGATAAAAGAATCTGCATTTGGCTAATTGACAATTTAGAAATTATGAGAATTTGTGGTTGATTATTCAGGTAAGGGTGAAGCCAGCAAGTTCAAAACTTGAAGTTGATTTGGCAGTTAATTTCGACTTCGATAACTATGATCGTGATGCTGATTCTAAAGTTCAGATAACAAAGCAGGTTTGAATTTTTCCCCTTATTATATGCATTTATACAATCTGACTATTATATGCATTGGAGTCGATGAATGGACGATGCTTGATTTTAAGAATGGAGAGGTAAACTTTAACTCAACAATTAGAACAGCATCTTAACAATGGCAGGTGCTCACATGAATCCATGGATTCTCTGTTCGATTTGACAATGCTTAAGCCCTATTGTTTTCTATTCTATCTTTTTGTAATTCAAAAAATTAGCTATGTTACTCATTGCTTTATTAAAGGAGGAAAAATATGCATCATCTTTTTGTTTGTAATCTCTTCGTAGATTCTTGCTTCATCGTGGAAACCAGCTTGTACAAGTGGGTATGCTGTTGGGGTTCTAAGAGGAAATAAGGCACGTTCTATGATCTCTGAGTACTCACTTCATTTCCATTTCTAATTCTATCTGTACAGCAACAATCCACTATTGAATTTCCTTTCCAAGTCTGACTGTCTTTAAGCTCTTACAACTCCTCCCTTTCATTTTCATGCAGTTGCACCTCAATCCTATTCATTCAGTTGTGCAGCTCCGACCATCAATGTAACATCTCAAGCCCAGGGATTCTAAAAATAAGAAGACTGAAACTGGTAGTGTTGAAGGTGCTGTTAAGGTTGAAGAGCCCATGGAAGAAAAACCTTTGGAGGCATCAAAGAAGCAGGTTGTTTTTCCCTTTCTCAACTTGCTTGTTGCTAAATTTACTTTTCGGTTTGTAACCATTTCGGTCTCATTGATTCATTCAATTAGATTCTAAGAGCAACTACTACTTTCTTGAATGAATGCTTTACTTGTTCAGTTAAGAAAGCCCATTTCTTTTTAGTTTTTTGGAATATGTAGGAAATGAATTGAAAAGCTATCTAGGCCCTTGGAACGCCGTCCAGCCCACATTTGCACACTTTTTTTTTTCCTTTAAAGTATGCGTAGATGATAACTTCATAAAATTCAAGATAGATCTGAAATTCATGTATTGGAGTTAAATAAATGCCCATACCATTTCATGTTTTTGCATCAAGTTTACTTTACATGCTACTACTTTGGCTCTTTTCTGCTTATTATCCCTTTTTTTAATTTTAGTTTATATCCTGAGATGCATATTACCTTTGCAGACCAAGCTATCAGGCCAGGTCAAGGATAGTGGAGAGGGATGCACTGTGTTCATCTGTTTGCTCAATTTGTACAACGATAATTGACTTCATGTTGTTGCTATTCCAATTAACCTAACTTAAAACAAATGAGAACACAACTCTTGTATTCATTTGGTTGTGTATTCCATAGACAAATAGAGGATGAATAAATGATTTTATTGAGAGGATTCACATCTCTATGTGTAGTTAAACAGATATCAATTTTTAATATACATTCCTATATGTGACTATATGAGTTAAGTCAAAAAAGTGACACTCTGTATAAAACCCTGGGATGACCTTGGGGTATTTAGTCCATTTTTTTATGGCCATTATAAAGAGAACTTGGAGAAAAATAGTGTTTTGAATAGTGATTTTTTTTTGGAGAATGCGTGATTAAAAAGTGGGGAAAAATTTTGAATTTACTTGCAGAATGTTTTATTGTGTAAATGTGTAATTGAAAATGAATATGAGAATTAAAGAGTTTTAATTTGAAGAGAGTCAAACATAGGCTTAACATCCTGTAACTAAAAGTTTTATTGTCTGTCAAAGAATAACATTTATTTTTATTGTTATTTGGTTTTTTGCAAAGTCGCGCTATTATATTATTTTGTTGCAGTAATGGCTGTAGATTAGTTAAGGTGAGAAGGGAGAAGAGCTCATCAATAGAAGTTAAAATTATTCTAAGCTTTGTCTTTTTCCGAGGAACTATAAACATATCTTGCCGAAGGAAGAGTATACTTTAAAACATAACATCAGTGTCTATTATAGCCAGTTGTGTCCAATACATGACAATGTGGTGGATAACTACTCTATAGTCTAGGCACATCTTCCATGCCAGTGACAGTTTGTTTAGACCGATTGATCTTACTATACATTAAATTATGCTTGGATTTAACTTCATATAATTTTTCTTTAATATCTTTGCTAATGACTATTCACGTTTGACAAGTTATTTGGTTATGAAATCAAGTTCCTTCACTAAAGGAGTATCAGAGTCTGAAACATGTATAATTTTGTTTTCGCAAGTTTAGGCATTAAATGAAATATTTCGATTGTACTCATGTACTCATTTTCTTTTTCTTTGTTATCACGCTGTTAGAATCTTGTGACCGTTTGTGTGTTTTAGGGGGATATAAAAGAGCCTTCAACTGTTACAAACTTTTCATCAATCTCCAAAATTTTAAATTACATGGATCTAATGATTTTATTGTGCTATGTCTGGGTTCAATTTTATTTTTTTCCATAAAGCAACAGGCTTGAGGCAAAGATATATGAAATGGAGCACAATGCCTTTCATTCCTGCTTGTTTGACTTAACTACGGATTTTAAACATTAATTTTTTTCCCACTGTTTTCTCTTTGTAGGATTGGGTTCCTCTCTTTTTTCCCACTGCTTGTTCGATATGTTGTTCTTCATCTTGTTTCTAGTTATTTTTTAGCTACATTCTTGAATGTTTACTATTTTTTTCCTTTGATTGATATATTACTATTCACAAGCATTCCAAAGTAAACCTGTTTGTAAAAGTTCTCTGGGTACTTGAGGTGACTTTATATTCAGTTTCTCATGAATAGAGTTTTCATAAGTATTCTTTTTGCTCTTATCCAATTATTGACATTTAGAATCATAATTTAGCACTAATAATATCGTTAGAAGGTAGTTTTGTTGCTTGTATGGTAGTAGTTCACGGGGTTCATGGACATTTTAATTTTTTTGCTTCACCTCATTTCTTGAATTACTTTTTTAGTTGAACTTGTATCCTCATGAAGTCAATTTCTCTTATTATCCATTTTCTACTGCCATAACAATGACTTATGAAGAAAATTTTTAACATTCCTTTGCTTTTCCATAGGAAAACATTGCATGATAGTTGCAATTGTCTTTACACCTGTATATGAATTATAGATCTTCAGTTTGTAATGTGATGTTGTTTCAGGTTTTTGATGACTTTGCCACTAAAAGAACAGTACAAAACTTGGCTTCTTGAGGTCTGTTGCTACTTACTTTGATCTCAAAGTTGTATTCAGTGATATCCTTTTGGTCATTCCTTACTACAACATGGATTAAACAGCAATTTCTGATTTTTCTTGCGATTGATGTATGAAGTTGATGGAACAGGGTTCTCCTGTTCATCAATATGATGCTCTAATGCACCTAGCTCCAGATGAGTCTGTTGAAGAAGTTTTGGAAGTCCTGCAGGAATATGCTCGATTAGTTCAAGGACTGTGGGTTCCAAAATGTTCACTGGTTACGGAACAGATTCAGGAATTGAAGTTTTAGCCAGGGACTATGTTCATCTTTTGTTTAGCAAGAATCCACTAGTTAACAACTCACGAATACCTCAACGCACTCAACTTGCTAAAGTAATGAAAGATGTCCTCGATGTATTGGCTGTTGAGAGAACTTCCTTTAGTGATTGGAAACTCAGAGAGCTTCCTGATCAGAGATTCATAAAACTCAATCCTATGGTTGCAAAGCAACAAGAGGAAGAATGGGAATCCTTGGAAAACAGTTATATTGCATGTGATTTGATTAGTATTTGACATTTTTTTCACACACATTAACTGCTACTGTGACTTTGACATCCATGGCCTTTTCTGGCCCTGGCTCATTAAAAAAATTGAGACATGGTATAGTAAGTGGAAGAGATGAGGAAGACGGGTGGTCATGTGAATTAGTTCTCTGATTGCACTTAGCATGTGAGACTAGTAGGATTACTTTTTTGCATTAGCTGGGCTGGTGCAATTGACGCGGTTTAACAAAATGCCAATGGACCATATTTAAACATTTTTTTGTATTATTTTTCTATTACTTACATTCTCAATGCAAATGTAAAGGAACTAGTTTGAATTTACTTATTTAATTAAATTTATTCAAGCTGATGTGCCCTTTAATCTAGCAAACCTAACTTCACCCTCAGAGTGTTAGGGTGGCAATTTAGTTTGATTGTCAATAGATGAAATTTTACTTGGTGCTATGTATGCCAGTTTTCAACAAACTTGCCAGCATTTGAGGGACTTGACAGTTTCTGAGTCCGCCCGTTTGAGGGGATCGATATTTTGGTTCTAGAACATTTTACCAAGTTCTCTTTATAAAAAAGGATCACCATTTTATATTGTTCATTATTGATTTGTGGTTCTTTCTATCCCAGGAAGGTTGTCATTGATCTTCTTATTGCTGAAGGACCAAATGCAAAGCTCAAAAAGGCTCCCATAGTCGAGGCTGCTAAGATGGAACTTAAAAGGGATATACCTCAGATTGAATATCAGAAGGTCATAGTCAAGCTTATGAATTAATTATGATGAAATTATAATTAGATGTTGAGATCAAATACTCTCTCTCCTTGATACCATTGAGGCAAACTTACTATTTCCCAAAAAAAAATTAATTAGGTTTTGATTAAATTTTGAGGCCTTACGAAAGCACAAACAAGATTGAGATTATCACAGGAGATATATGGGATAACCACTCTCAGTGTGTGGGTGTATGTGGTTGGGAGGAGGGAGGCCTAACGGCCTTGCCCTTAATCTAGCATCTCTCTTACCTGCCTATCATGACAGCTTCCAATGTTTTTCCTTCCTAAGAAAGACTCTAAAGCATTGCTCAACCTATGACCCACTTCTTTTAAATGAGCAGTTAGGAGTTAGGACTTAATCTAGCGTCATGCCGATGAGAGGAAGCTAAACAATGGAATTATAAAGCAGATAAATGTGTAGTGAATATACTTCTGGGAGCTGGTTATATGTGATGTGAGGGAAGATATTTTATGCTCCTAGAAGTTCCCCCATGCATATGCTCTTAGAATTCCCTCAATAATTAAGAATACTCTTAGTGAACACCCAGCAAATTTTCTGATTCTCGTGTGAATGTCTCAAGTCANGTCCGTGGTATGTTCCAGCACTTACAGATAAATACTTAATTGATCTACTGAGCCTCTTGTCCCTTTCCCTATTATCATTGGTGGAAGCCTCAATGACTTATTTGTGAATAAATTGCTTGCTAATTTAGGTTTATGTATTCTCTTATGATCTGCAGGTTTTACAGGAACTATGTGTATCACAAGGTTCTGCAAGGGTCCTTAAAAGTGGTGATGGAAATCTACAAAAGTAAACTTCACGTAACCAAATCGTATGTTAGTCTATGAGGTACGAATGAGCATATTAACTATGTATTACGATAAATAGAAGAGTAAAAAAGTAGACACATCAGACCAGTAGACACATCAGACCACAATACTTAATGGAAAATTGCTGAACTGCATGAAGTTCTTGAACTTCTTGTGTTCAAGAAAGAAAATCTCTGCTTATTCTGTTTACGTGGAGCATTCCGATATGTTGTGGTTTGTCTGGACTTACCCGAAAGTGCCTTGGTGCTCGATTTAATATGATGTCTAAGTTGTGTATTTTGAAAAAAAGGATTAAAATCATTCATTGAAGTTATATTAGTGCATGTCCTGTGCTAACATCAGTTTAAATCACCCTTGAATATTGCCTAATTGATCCTCATAACATATTGGAATTTGAAATGTTAATAGGTCGGTGTAATGTAAACGCAGATGTACATATGCACAGAATAAGGAATGTGTGTTTACATATACATATTTGTGTGTAAATAACTATTGAGATAGATGTGGTACAAAAGTCATTTTTTGAAGTTGGTAAGGAACCTGTTTCTTTGGAAGCAGCTAAGGGATATATTCTTCAGATCCTAAGTGGCTCTTCGAACATTCAACCTTTCGGTACAGATAGGATGATTTAAAATATACAAAGGATATAAACTATACTCTGAATGAGTGTTATATAATTAGACACGTTAATATATACCGTTAGAGTTAATATAAATTTTGTTAAATATATATGATTTCATGCTGCTACAATGTATCCATTTTTGGGTGTGGGGATTGGTCGACATTAGCATCAAGTCCACAAGATATGAGCAGTTTTCCTTCTCAAATTGGCCATATTTTTTTGTGGATCAATTAAATACGTCATCCAACAGACTCTATACTCTGCATTTTCAAAGTTGCATGTCGGATATGGTGATTACTAATTTCTACACATAAATTGAGCTATTGTCTACTAGAAAACTGGGATGCACGCACTTTCATGCGCATGGCTGTTCTTCTAACCATTAAACGTTCATACGATTCCTAATCTAACTATCTGATCATTTCAGGGACTTCTTTTGCGACTGTTTGCTATTGCAAAAACATCTATTGTTTATTTGTGTAACAAGATAAAATGTTCGCCCCTATTGTCATTTCATCCAAATAATTCTTATTTGATATTTGATGGGAAGGGAATAATTATAATGACTTGCGAATGTATTGATTCTCTTAAATGAATTAGAGAATCTTAGCGCTGCAACTTGACTCATGGTCGAGGTTTGTGTTATTCAATTTACATATGTGAACCTGACCCTTGTACCAAAGTCGAAGTGATGCAGTAGACAACTATCAAAAATTTCTTACAAGTGCCTTTGCAAATTAAACCTTGTATGTGGTATCTTTTTTGCAGGTGCTACACTATTATTATACTTCTCTGTCATTTTTATTTTTTCACTCGAGAATTCTATTTGGCTGGATATGCAATGATGATCACACACAGTAGGAAGGCAAGCAAAAAAAAAAAAAAAAGAAAAAGAAAAAGGTACAATAGATCTCGAAATTTTACTTCATTTACATATATGGTTATTCATTGTATAGCTAAATTAGTCTATAAACCAAAGATGACGAATCTTTTCCTTGTCTTGGCTATTTGTTGACTGGGCATTGTAAGACTCTTGTTAGAGGGTAATAAAAAAAGAACTAATGTAGATCAAGATAAATTGATCTATAAACAGCTTCTCTAACCTTTAAAAAAATCGACTCATTTTTACATTGTCGTTCAATGCTTGTTTGGAAAAGTTAGAAAGTTGATTTTGTTAAAAAGAAGTGGAAGATCTTTCTAAATGAGTGGTGCAAAAGCAAGTAGTAATTGTGGATTTTATGTAATATATGCTTAACATTAAGGGTGGTTGTATTACCACCACATTAAGTGTTTGGTACACGACACTTTTCTTATTTACGTAAAAAATTGCAAGTAAAATGACATAAATATCTCATCTATTGTTCATTGATATATTTATTCATTCCATCACCATCATTCGTACACCACAAAAAAATTATATAACTCCTGTTTAAAGATACAAATGCGAAGATAAAAAAAAAAAACCAGAGATTGAACAAAAGAACAAGAAACTTTGGGATGTTGTATAGGCATTTTAGAATATTGAATATATTATCCGAAAAATTCGCCATAGTCTTATGGGGAAACTCGGCAAGAGGCATTGGAGTTGGAGGCTAAAGGATAGTTTTTTGAAACGGATCATCGTAGGGATCGTGATATACCATAGAGTGGAAGAGAGTTAGAGATGTTTATAAACTTGTCCAAAATGTATGTGATGTTGCTGAAGTTCTTTTCAAGACAAAACATGATAGTCCAGGCATCTATATTCATAATTTTCAAGAATTACAAGCTAGTTTGATAAAAGAATCCAAAAATTCTGGTAAATTTGTTCGAATCATAGAACTTGTTCCTTGTACTGGCCATTATTACAATTTTGGATCCTCGATACAAAATGAAATATATCGAATTTTCGTAGGATACTAGTTCTAGTATCTCAGAAGTGCCAGCCATTTCAGAGTCAACTCACAGGCTTTATGATGATCATGTTACTCGCAAAACCAAAGAAGAATAAACCATGAGTGATTCGAATTCTGAGTTTGAAGAAGAGCTTACCCAAACTTTGGTTTTAATTGTTTAGATGAGTATGACCAGTTTATCCAATCTGATAATCGATCTCAACCCCTAAGTAAGAGCTCAAATGCTACTTAGAAGAACCTATCGTGCCTTGGAGCAAAACTTCAGTGTGCTATCTTGGTAGCAATCTGCGAGACCAAATATCGTACTTTGTCCAAAATGGCTCATGGATCTTTGCACATAAAATGTTGATATTCCATGTCCAAAAGAACAAAAGATCTAAAGATTATTGAGACAATGGATGGGAGAAGTTGGCGAGGAAGGATGGGTGGGGAAAATAAGGGGAAATAAGAGTCTGAACAAGTATGGAGTAACATGTTCTCAGTTCCTATCTCGATTTTCTACTAGGTGGGATGAGATAAGACAATTGATGTCTGTGCCCATGAAGAGCTTTATATTCTAAGAAAAAGTCATTTCCACATTGACCTTTAAAAGTTAATAATAATATTCATAGTGGTTAACTATCAATAATCATTCTACACGGTAGTTTGTTATTTGATGCATTAATTTTCTACAATTTTATTTCTTAAAACCAAACGTTTATTCTTTAGCAAGTTTTGTCCCTCACTACCGTTTCATTCAATTTCACAATAAGCTCATATTTGGTGGGGCTTATGTAACACTACCAAATCTATATACTAAGATTTGAAAGTATTATCATTTATTTTCTTTTAAAATCATAAACACAGAAAAGCTATTAAATTTGTTTTCAACGTAATAAACATCAATGGCTTCATTTATGAAAATAGTTCGTACTAAACAAAAATATAACACAATTAAATTAAATGTTAAATTTATTTATTAAATAAATGCAATATTTAAATATGTTAATATTGAGTACGTGTCACCACAAGTCAACATTTGAATCATCTGAAAATGAGGAGAGATAAAGTGGAATGAGCTAACACTGAGTAAGCAAATCTCATGCATATGATGCATACTTATAATATGAATTATTTTAAAATAAAAATCATTTCTCAATATGTGTTCACTTTCTTTCATTTTTTTAAAAACTTGACACTGATATTATAAGCTCACTTGATGTATTTTCTAACCAGTTAGAATGTAGTGAGCAATTATTTGTGTTAGGTTATTGATGTAATTGGCAAGTCTGTGAACAAAAGAGACTAAATTTAATATGTTTTAAAAGTTAAGGAGTAAGTTGCAAATAATAAAAATTGAGTTGTATTAGGTCTAGGGTTCGAGAATGAAAAAGAAAGAAAAACGGCGCCGCAATTTCTCTAGACTGTCGCCATGACTTTGCTTGAGTTGTATCATCTGCCTGTCGTCTTGCCTTAGCTCAAGCGACACATTGTCGCTCGCGTGTCGCTAAACTTTCGCTCAAGCGACAGCTTTCCCAAAAAAATTTAATTCGCGTTTTTAAGACTTTTTGTTTGGCCCATTCAACCCCAAAACCTAAACTATAAATATCAAATGCCTCTGAATAGTTTTTACAAGATTGATCATTGAGAAAATACATATTGCTTCATAATCTCTTCATCAAACAAGCTTTCAACCTTCATATTGCGATATAATCTTGGCATTGAAAACATCAAATCCATAATCCAAATGTCAAACTGCTACTTCCTACATATATGTTAGAGTTTTGAAAATCAATGGAAGGTGACTGAAGTTCCAGTTGTTGAAGAACGTGGAGTTCTTCGTTGATCTATAAGAGATAGATGAATTCTGGGAGGTACTGCAGGAACGCGGAATCCAGGAGGACTTTAAAAACTGCAGCCGTGCAGAAGTATGCAATCCAGAAGAGCTATGAAAATTACAATCAGGAGGTCAGAAAATACTAGTGGTAGTCGTGTCTGGTGGACTATAAGTTCATAATTCGTTTATAGATGATTTTTGACTAGCAAAGTACCCAGAATTTTTATCCAGTTGGGATTTCTCCCTGATCATTTCTTGTATTTGTTTATTGCTTTCATAACTGTGGTATTTCAATATAGAAAAATTGAACTGTTTGATTAATCATCTATATATAATTAATAGTGACTTGTTGCTAATTAATTATTAAGATTTAATTTTGCATAATTACCTATTCACCACCCTCTATGTGTAGTTTGGGTCGAACCTCGTTCTTTCAATTGGTTTTAGAGCCCGATTTCGATTCATGGCCCTTAAATTATTCTAGATGAGTCAGTCCTTATCCGTATGCTTATTGGAAAGTTCGAATGAGAGCTTTCCTTAAAGCATTGGATGAGCGTATTTGGATAAACATTCAAATTGGGTGGACTCCATCTTCAACCACAGTTGCTGGTGTAGCTACACTCACTGATATTTCACTATGGACTAAAGCAAAATTTGGTGTGCTGTCGTAGGCACCCAAAAATAATACCTTAACCTCTAAAAACTAATGTAGCAATGAAAGTAAGGGTCAATCCCACGAAGAGTATGTAATTCAATATTTTATGCTCCGTACAATGATTGGGAGTTTTTGTATGCAAATAATTGTA
>CAIGRB010112729.1:0-11240 GCA_903798255.1 Fraxinus quadrangulata
TGAAAACAACAAAATAAGTACTATTTTAGTAATTAGAAAGAAATTAATTATTGAGAGAACATGAGAAAATATTTGATCTTTAAAGTGTAATTAAAGTCAAAAAATTATCCAGACGATCTTGCACCGAACATGCTTTTTTACTTTCACGATTATACGATTAAACGATAAGCATTATTATTTTTACAAGTAATCATAATATAAATAATTAATATAGGTAAATTATTTATTTTAAATTGGATATGAAGTTTAAAACGCATCTCGGCACATGTTCTTCGATTTGAAATCCAATTCAAATTACATATTTTGTTACTCATATAAATAATCGCTCCCTACGTGACGGACGGATTTAAGGGCCCCTACCGAGGGGGCACTCTTTCGTATGAAGCAAAATTTGACCAACCCCATTTGAACAGACGTTTGTGTAAGAGCCGGTTCTGGCAGGATAATGATAAGATCCCTAGTCGATCTTTTGGTGAAGTGATTGACAAGATAACTCACTAACAACGCCGTCTCTACACGCCTACACAGTCAAATCCCACTTACACAAACTAGGGCTTATAGATGTGTAAGAGATCTTAGCATTTAATGCCCTGATTGTCTGATTGATTGATGCATGTAACAGGAAGGGCTAATCAATATGATGAAGCCACGTGTCCTATCATCTGACGGACCTTGTTCTTCCTACTCAAGTATAAAAGCCTACACTCAGTGACATTGTTCCTCCTACTCAAGTATAAAAGCCCATACTTAGTGACATTCAAGGTTAATGCAAGTTGAAACTTGTAATCCAATATTCTTGCATACATACTTCTAGTGTTCTACTCTCAAACCGACCTTCTTTTTTACCGATTGGAGGCTCATATCTTAAGTTCTCCCACACCTTATGATATCCTTCTAACCGACTCGATCGTTTAACTAGCGATCTGTCCATGTGTGCTGGGTTTTAGCTTACGCGGATGAGGGAGGTTTTGGGATCTGTTGGCCACATCATTGATACAATTTTTGGGGTCAATAGATTGGCGCCGTCTGTAGATAATTCGATACCGTAACCAACAAGTTAACAATAAATAGGCTCGCCACCATTGCACTTTATTAAACAACCATAGAGTATGAGCTTGTCATTTGTAACCAGCAAGTTAACAATAAATGAGCTCGCCACCATTGCACTTTATTAAACAACCATAGAGTATGAGCTTGTCATTTGTAACCAGTAAGTTAACAATAAATGGGCTCGCCACCATTTCACTTTATTAAACAACCATAGAGTATGAGCTTGTCATTTATAACCCGTAAGTTAACAATAAATGGACTCGCCACCATTTCACTTTATTAAACAACCATAGAGTATGAGCTTATCATTTGTAACCAGTAAGTTAACAATAAATGGGCTCGCCACAGTTGTAANTTAACAATAAATGGGCTCGCCACAATTGTAATCGATCAAAGGTGGTATGAGCTTTGTCATACTTAACATATGAGATTGTCATAGTTAAAAGCAAAAGGTATATGCATTAGTCATAAGAGGTACACGAGTATGGTCAGAACCTTTACTGATAATATATTCTTAGGTGTTCAACATTCCAGGGGTGGGATTGCACCTTCACATCCAAATTCTCAATTAAGAAGGTCCCTGGTCTAACGTTGCCTGATATGTGGTAGGGGCCTTCCCAGTTTGAACCCAATGTGCCAATGCCAGGTTCTTTAGAGGACTGGAAAACTCTCCTGAGTACTAGATCGCCTCTTTTGAATGATTTCTTCCTCACCCTTGCGTTGTAGTACCTTGGCATTTTCCTTTGATAAGAGACCAGCTTCGCTTGGGAGTCGTCCCTTCTTTCTTCAAGGAAGTCGAGCTCGCACCTCCTTATCTTATTGTTAGATATCTCGTTGAATTATAGGTAGAGAGGCCAAGGAAGACCCACTTCAACTGGACTCATGGCTTCAACTCCATACGCCATGGAGAATGAGGTCTCTCCTATTGCCGATCGACTGGTTGTGTGGATAGCCCATAGCACATGAGGGAGCTCATCCACCCATAGACCATTTGATACATCAAGTTTCTTCTTTAGAAGATGTTTTATAGTCTTGTTGACTGGTTCGACTTGGGCCATTTGTGCATTAAAAAAGAAACCTTGAAAACGGGCCTACAGGGCAAGTCTAGTCTCCACCATATCCACCGCATCACAAGTCTCCGCATACGAAGAATATTTGTCATTCCAATATTTGTGACGGATCCTCGTAGCCCCTTGAACCTCAGCGGGGAGCATTTCCATCACCGGAGAGGCTATCTTATCAACCCTCCGACCCAAAAGATTTTGGGCATATCCTTCGGAGGGAACAGTCTTAGTCTCCCTAACCCTTTTCCTCTTCATGATGTTCGCCTCCTCCTCAGCGACCTCCTCCATATCAACAATTCTTACGAAGGAAATGGGTTCAGCAACAATGGGACTCCGAAGTGATTCTCCAATGGTTGTTTGACGTGAGAGGGAGGCCTAACATTCTTTTTCAGCACCATCTTCCTTTTCAAAAGCCTTTCATCTGAAGGCTCAGAGTCCTCATTCTCTTCTTTTTCCCTCTTTTGCTCCAATGGGGTTGGTGGGTTTGCCTTAGACAGGCGGATCAATTCATCCATCTGACGCTTGTAAGCGTCAAAAGAGGAGCTCATGGGCTGTTTCTTCTTCGCCTCGCCGAGGTTCCTCAAGAAGAGCATGTTAGGTTTAACATACTCCTTCTTGTCGTGCGGACCTACGAACAACAATAAGACGCAATCATGCAAATTTCACTAAAGCATAATCGTTAAAGGTGAACAAGTAGAAGCCTCTTTACCCTTAGTAGTCATTAGCTGATGCGTAACGAAGAGGTTTCGTTTGGCAATTGTATTTTTGAAGTGCCTCCTCTCTGTGGGCAGCTCTTAAATGGCCCTAATGATAGCCCACTCTGACGGTTCGAGTTCAAACTTGTTAACCGTAGTTGCATAAAGCACATATTAGATACGAGGAATCAAAAGCCTTTTGGCATAAAGTAAACAATGGCATGACTAGGGCTAAACTCACTATACTCATGATATTGGGTCGGCACAGTTATCTCTTGGGCCGCATCTCCCTCAATCGTCTGCCAACGACCCCTAACCCAAAACCAAGATGACTTACAGTTCTTAATAGAGGTCGGAGTCCCCAAAATAAAAGGAGAGTGTGAGGCCCAGGGGTTCATGCAATACTACCCCTTGCAGTCGCTTCCCACCACTTGAGGCTTGAGGTTCGAAAATGGTCTGGAAAACATGGAGAGGCATATCCTTGCCAAGCGTGACCTCCTTCCAAAGGAGGAAGGCCCTGCTAGTTGGCTCCATGCGTTGGGTACTAATTGGGTAGAGCCAAGTTGTAGTGCCTAAGGATAAACCTGAAGAAGGGGTACAAGGGTAACCTCATTTCCTTGGCTAGAATAGCCTCGTTCACCGCCACACACCCTTCTCTAGGAAAGCAGGCCCTCTCCTCTAGGGTCTGTGCAAACATTTCTATGTTATCTGGGATCTTATACCTTTCCCGGAAGGCCTTTAACTTACCTTCCTCTATATCAGTTGGCCACAGGGAAGCCCCCCACTTAATGCTATAATCTATGGGGCCCTCCGGCATCATCCATACACTATGAGGTCCCCCCATTGCCTCCATGATCTGTTCATTAGGAATTACTGGAAGAATACCTGCCCCGACGCAAATTAATGCCATGTTCACCCCAGAAGACCCCTCAGACACGTTCCTTTCCGAAGGATAAGCCATCTAACTTAGCAGGTGAAGAAAATGCCTCGATAATGATAAATATTTACTCAGGATCTAAGACCCAAGATCTGGAATGCAGAGAAAATGAGAAGGAATGGAGTTGATCACTGGACGCAACAGAAAAAATGCTAAGGAAAGTAATAATACTCTTCGAGATAAAGGGTTTGAAGCTTTCACAGAGTGAAGAAAAAGGGAAAAGGTGGGTTTTCAGCCTTATAAACGCATAATGAGCAAACCCTCGCCGTTTGATTATCCTCCACCTTAATCTGGGCCATTCACCTGTAATCCCACCTGTCACGCTAACTTCAAAAGGTGCTTGATCAAAATTCAAACCAAAGACCCAGATAGAATCGTGCTGAACACGCCCCACTAACTTGCATGGGCTGTGCCAAATATGACGTACCGTCATCATTGCACATAAAATGTGCAAGAAATTCGAGCTTAGGAAATTGTTGCACCACCCAGCTGTCTTCGTTGGGAATCAATACAGGCTTCAACTCCTAAAGGGGCTCGGAAGATTATCCGATGGCCTTGCCTAACACTTTTACAGCCTTATTACAGGCTCCAGCTCCTAAAGGGGCTCGATAGATTCTCCAATGGCCTCACCTAACACTTTTCAGCCTTATCACAGTGTTCAATTATCGAATTGGGCTCGCCCTTTACTGCCAGAGCCTCATCATATACCCATCAACCCCATCATCAGTGTCAATTAACAAAGTCGTCTACTTTCTTAGACTAGCAAGTCCACGCATTATATAAATAATCACACCTGGACTTCGAGGACTATTGTTACTCATATAAATAATCGCTCCCTACGTGGCGGATGGATTTGAGGGCCCCTATCGTACGTGGCAACATAGACGACCATGTTATAAGCGGGAGAGGGGGGACCTCTTTCGTATGAAGCGAAATTTGATCGACCCCATTTGAACAGACGCTCGTGTAGGAGCCGGTTCTGGTGGGACAATGGCAATATCCCTAACCGATCTTGTGGTAAAGTGATTGACAAGACAACTCACTACCAACGTCGCCTCTACACGTCTACACAGTCAAATCCCACTTGCACAAATTAGGGCTTATAGATGTGTCGAAGATCTTAGCATTTAATGCCCTGATCGATTGATGTGTGTAACAGGAAGGGCTAATCAATCTGATGAAGCCACGTGTCCTATCATTTGACGGATCTTGTTCCTCCTACTCAAATATAAAAGTCCACACTTAGTGACATTCAAGGTTAATGCAAGTTGAGACTCTTAATCCAATATTCTTGCAAAAATACTTTTAGTGTTTTACTCCCAAACTGACCCGCATTTTTACCGATTGGAGGCTCATATCTTAAGTTCTCCCACACCTTAAATTTTCCTTCTAACCAGCTAGACCGTTTAACTAGCGATCTGTCTATGTGTGCTGGGATTTTTAGCTTACACGGATGAGGGAGGTTTTGAGATATGTTTGCCACATCATTGATACAATTTTTCGGGTCAACATACTTCATGCCTGACTGATGACACAAAATATACATCGTATATTAAAAAAAAATCATAATTTTTAAATGTATTAAACTTGTAGGTGAGTGGAAATCACCAAGCCTGAGAATGGATACAAATTTGGAAATGTTTGTAATTCAGTTAAAGTCAAACGTTGATATCAATTAAATATTTATAATTATTATCCGTTATTATTCACACATTTCAAAAGACTCACTATTATTCATCTCTATAAATTATTTGTAAATTTGTAAAATGGATCTATAGTTCCAGTTTGAATATTTAATTGTGTTTTGATTCCATTTAATCATTTTAGATATGTAATGTTGACGTGAAAGCTCAACGAAATTCTACATCACTTTCGCATGAAAGATTCAATAATCCAATGGATGTTTTCTTCTAGAATATGTTTTATTAGGCCTTGAAGATATTCACCTTCAATTGAGTTTAGAATTGCTTTCTTCGTCTCTTCGTCCTTCTGATTGTCACAACAATTAAATTTTGAATTGTCGAAATTTTATTGGAACATAATATTTTGAGAAAAAAAAAATGATGATTTATTAGAAAAGTTAATCAAAGATTTTAACGATTCCAGAAATAGGCCGAACTCAATATTGGACCTACAGCAAACATCACGGCAAATCCATTTAGAAATGATGGAAAATTGACCAAAGGTGATTGATACACATCAATCATGCTACAACACACGACGAGGATTTATTGAATGATGAAAAAGAAAACAAAAATTTTGATAAATCATATGATGCAACGACAACACCTGTAGAAATTGTCAAGAATTCCCTGTACTTGGAGCTTTTTCCTTTGCATATTTGGCTTGAACAGTATTTCGAAAATTCCAATTAAAATTTAGCTCATGTTTGATAGAGATTTTTCATTTTTTTTAAAATGAAAAGTGGTTTTCAAAGATTATGGTTAAAAATATTTTATTCAAAAAACATGTGGTTGAAAATGAGTTTAAGAAAATGAAGATTAAAAACTAAAGTTTATCTAAAAACACCATATACAATAGAAAATTTGAAAAAAGACCTATCTGATTTTATATTTTTATCAAATCAAGCCTTCCAATTTCTATTATAATGTCAAAATGCCCCTATCGCCCTTTCTTCCGCGGTTTGACGCTATAGATTTAAACTATACCCTCCCTCGAGAAAAATGCTTTGAAGAATCAAAGGAGAAACAAAAATGCAAGGGACAAGGATGACAGCTGAATATGTAGAATAGTTTTCTTGACTTTTAAAACTACTTAATTTTTATCATTTTAGAGCATTATCAAGATGCTCTTTAAAAGTGATTTGTTCTTTATTTTAAATAATCAACTTTTTAAATTATGCTTAAAAGACTTTTTAAATTAACATTTTAAAGTACAGAGTTGATTTTATTCTTTAAAATTGAGAGCTATTTTCATAAGGAAAGTTGGTAAATATAAAAAATAGGAAGGGAATTATTATATTATTCAAATTACAATAATTTGGAGGAAAAAAATTAATGAATATAAAAAATAGAGAAAAATAATAAATACATATTGAGAGTAGTAAAATTAATAGTGTATTTGACTGACTTTATTTTCAACTGAACATGTCATTTTTCCATCCAAATTTCTATTTTTGGGGCGTTTGATTGACATTTTTTCCCATGAAAATTATTTTCCAACTTTTTGGTCATGTGACCATATTTTTCTCAAAAACAAAGAGAACATTTTCTGTAGGGAGTGATGATTTTTATTTTCCATGCAATTCAATCTCTCTCTCTCTCTCATTTACCCACCAATAAAAAATGAACAAGTATAATATTTTTTTTGTTAAAAACTAAATCGATCAAACACATTTAATTAATAATTTTCATACAAATAAGTACTAGTCAATTGATTGCCTAGAATATATTTTCCTTTCATACAAATTTCATATACGCAATTAAACGCACTCTAAAATGTTAAAAATAAAGAAATTGTTGGAATATTTAAAAATGTTTACTCTTTAAATTTATAAATGTTATTCAAATTGCAAAATATACTATTAAAAAGTAGAGAATCTTTTAAAAATACTCTTGTACAATCAAATTTGACTTTTAATATCTGCAATGACCAATAAATCATATAACTAAGTCAAGTTGAACATGCAGTCGACTATATAAAATATTAAAAGAAGGAATAAAAGTAGAGGAACACAACTTCTAATAAAATTAATTACCATTTAATTCAATTTAACTACAAAAAAAAAAAAAAGGGAGAGAAGAATTGCCCAAACTTTTGAGCCATTCATACTCGAGAGCGTAATAATATCGTGATATATGACAAATATGACTTCACGGTGCTTCCTTGTCGTCTCTGCTTCCCAATCCCTCCCTGAAAAGCCACCCAGAATCCTAAAATCCACCCTCAAATCTCATAATCAACTACCTTTTGCTTTGAAGTGTCGATCTTATTATATAAACTTATAATTTGTGTAAAAGTTTCAGTATTCAATCAAGAAATATCGGGTATTTCTAGTAGCCATCAAGAATTCCTGATCTTCAGGTGCACTCAAATTCAAATCTTGTTCACAATTCTTGAAGTGGGTTGATCTGAAAATTGATTTTAGAATTGTGGGTCTGAATCAGAATTTGTTATAGATTGGTGGGTTTATGTTAAAGAATCAATCTTTAGATATATTAGGGTTCAATTTCAATCCAAATGGTCTTTTTCCATAGCCTAATATCGATTGACCAGCATATACACATGGAGAAAACTGTGAATTCGGCGGACCCTTGTTTGAAACTGAGGCAAATTAATCAGTTCTACAAGAGTAAAAAGTCATCCAATACCCAGAATCATTTGAATATTCCGGCCTGCGAACAATCTCGTTATGCTATGATCGATGTAATATTCTTGATTGTCATGATTGGTGCCATTGGGGTTTTGCTCAATCCTTCTGTAAGTCTTTTAGTGCGGAAAACTGTTGAACTTGGAGAAGAAGTTGTGGACGTGATGGGAGAGGAAATTGTTAATGCTCCAATTTTGTTTGGATGTTTAGGACTTAGCATTTTATTCGCTGCAATAGCCCTCGTGACAATCGCGGTGTTTATAGATCGGAGATGTGGGAAAGCAGGCTGTAAAGGGCTTCGGAAGGCTGCTGAATTTGATTTGCATCTGGAGACGGAGGAGCGCGTAAAGAATTCCAATTACGTAGCAACGAATGGATTAAAGAAGGAACTTTTTGAATTGCGTCGTGATCACCATAGGGAATTGGAAGCCGAGCTCAAGAAAATGGCACCGCCTAATGGAAGAGCTGTTCTTGTGTTTCGAGCAAGATGTGGATGCTCTATTGGAAGAATGGACGTTCCAGGCCCAAAAAAGTCTCGAAAGGTTAAAAAGTAGTATTGATACAATACTTTATCTTTTAGAAGCACATTCAATACTGAAGTTGCCATGTCGATGAGCAGATCCTTTTCCAGTTTAGTCTTATCTTAGATTTGAATAAGCTCAATAACTCATGGGAATAAGTTAGTTATGTGGACAGTATACATACATAATTAATATAGGAATATAAGGATGCCTTTTATCAACAGCCTTTATTATTTATGATCATATTTATTCTCGTTATGTTTATGGTTTTTGGTTCAAATGGTTAGGTTATGTTATGTTATGTTGTGTTTTTTTTTTCCTCGCTATTCCTTGAGTTACATTTAGACTGATTTAAACTATGATACTCACTGCATTCCATTCTCATTATCTTGAAACTGTTTCTATGGTTGCTTTATTTCATAAAACATTGCTGTAGTGTAGACTGCACTCTGTAGCTGAGTAGCTCTATTTGGATTCATCCATAAAATGCCTTAGATAGGCTTTTTCAGCTATTTCTGATGCAGCTAATGTTCTGGTATCAATATCCCAGCCTATAACACCTTCCATTACACCTATTGCTTCAGCATGGTACACTCGAAAAAGTTCCTTTTATGCTCCATTCAGGTAAAGTTTTTATGTCTGGTTCTGGCCACTAGAAGGTTGGACCTCCATGCTGTGACAATGTCCATTGGGATCTTAGAATATTCTTATAGATGAATGTTTCCTTCTTCCATGACACCAACTTAGAACTTCAAATCTTAAGACATGAATCCTTGTTGAATGTTTCTCTCTTCTGTATTCTGTTGAAGCTAATTTTGACGCCGTGAGTGGTACATTTATTTCCTTTTCCATTGATTTCTAATCGGTGTCTAGCTAATGACCAAATATTCAGCACATCTAGGATCACATTCAGGATGAGCCTAATATCTATGAAAATTTGACCTGTTTTGTGGGAGGTATTTCTCTAGTAGATGATAATTTAATACTGCCAATTTAGTTCTATGGAATTTTGTTTTCGTAGTTGGGGAGCCCGTGTATGAGCTTTTTCTACAGTTTCTCATACTAGGCCTGATATATAACAGTGAACAGAAATCTTCAACTTTAAGCAGTGAAATTAGCCTAATCAATTACAATAAAACTAGTTCCCTTTATATTCATTAGGACAAAGAAACATGCTGCAGATGAAAGTGATTCTATTAGGATACCTTTTATGAAGAAGTGTCTTATCATCCTTGTATTAGATATCCTGAACTTATTGGTCACATTGTACATTTGACATGCCTAGTCTAGGCAATTGCTAATGCAAATCATGTTGCTAGAAAATGCCCTACAAGTACTACTGTGTATGCGTAACCAAATATTCCATGTCATTGAAATGTGCTAGCCTATTCTCTATGATTTATGTTATTTGTACAACTTTGGTTGACAACTTCACACCGGCAGCATCATATTCATCAATTTTTAAAATTGTTAAAAACTGTTTTCTAAAATCAATAGACTGGATTTTGGCAACACAAAGATTGTCAACAGGAGTTGTACAAATAGTTTAATTGATTCTCTATAGGTTGCTCCTTTTGGGTGGGGTTGCTGGTTTATGTCTTTTCCGCCCTACATCTCCGTGGCACAATTAAGAAGTCCAACTATTTCTCTCAAACATGTCTTAACGTCATTGATCTTATGCATATCATGAAACTTTGTTCCTTCGTATTTCATGAATACTAGATTGTGACTTGTTAAGCAAAAGTTCATCAACCACTATTGAGACTGTAGAATCTAATTCTTTATTTGATAGGAGTGTGACTCGTTGAGCAAATAAGCAAAACTCACTATTGTGGAATCTAATTCTCGTGGTATATTATGAAAAGCAATGCTATTTGCACATAGTTGTAAATATATTGACATACAAATTGATTATATGAATTAGATTAACAGACTCTCTCTCTCTCTCTCTCTCTCTCTCTCTCTCGAGACGTGATTTTTCTTCTATACTTCTATTTTTCTCTTTCACATCATCAATATGTACATAAATCTACATACAATGATATACAAGTGACATTATTTTATTACGAATACGAGTGTCTAACTTTACGAAGCGTGAAACTCTTCATTAAAGACGAAGTAGTAGAAAGTATAAGACTTTGTTGATATGTGAGCAACTGTTTGATAGTCTTGACAATTTGGAAATAGAATTTAAGATCGAACGAGGTTCAGATCACAGAGAACTCACATTATGGACAATCATCTGATTGTGAAACCATAATTTCACGGTTGAACGAAGCACAAGATAAAAAATAAAAACAACAAAAAATAGTCACTTCAAAAATGTCAAATTGAAAGTTGAAAAAGGCAGTATATGCCTAGTGTCAAAGTGACCAGGTTCGAAGATTATGATTAAGGCCCATAAAGTGAAAATTTTAAACGTTCAATTATACACAGAGGAAATAGTGGGAAATGACTTGTTGACTAGATCATATTTTCACAATGATCTTTAACCCATTAATATAATAAAAACAAGAAGAAAAAGTTCAAACATAACATTTACAAACAAAAAGCGAAAAATACACTTGACGATTGTTAACAGTCAAGTTTTTTAATAATTTAATTTTTTAATAATAAATAATATTTTTTTCTTTATTTAATTTT
>CAIGRB010112729.1:15070-25539 GCA_903798255.1 Fraxinus quadrangulata
ATTATTTGTCGATCAATAAACCATGCTCCAACTTGCCTATGATCATTTCGATGAACTCTCATTTCGCAAGTATGTTCCCATGCATACTAGCGAACTACAAAGAACTTGTTCGTGTTCATTTTCGTCGCTTGCAAATGCTAATGGCAATTGTCGTCGATGTAGGCAATCGTCAACAATGACTTGTTTGATTTCTTAACTTTGAACTCAAAGTTGTATTTCAGTGCAATTCGATGCACAGCTTCCTGCAAATCTTTCTTTGTTTCAAACAGTTGCTCGACATACAAATTCTCATCATCGGGAACCACACACTAAGAATTAGATGACGGTCCACTCGTTCCAACCCCTGCGCTCCCACCCAACTCATGTCTCTGACAGGATAAAACAATTAAATCCTCATTTGTAAATTCATTGTCATTCTCACTATCGTAAACTACCGACAGAATTCTGTGTGTAACATTGAGATCACGATGCGGAACAACTGGATCGGGAATATTCACATCATCCTGACAAGCTATCTCCACTGTATCCTAAAAATCATGTCATTGCGATCCCCTCCATCCGATTCTTCGTGTTCAATTTCGAAGACATCATTCCTCACTAAAATCACTCAAAGAGGAGTCGTGTATATTTTGTTCAATTCAAATAGATAATTCACTTTTTTATTTCAAATAACCATCATATGTGGAATCGAAATAGATGAATCATCCTTGAATCCAAATCTCAGTTCTATATCGTACTGAGAGAGATCAACATTCAGCTTGTTTTGTAAATCATGGTACATTCCTGCATATGTTGTACTCTTCGTTATGGAAATTAGAGTACCACCACGTCTATCGTTTGTATACTCATTGATCTTTCTCATCCAATTCGAAATCACCAAAGTAACAAATTGGCATTACAACCATATCTACAGGAAAAAACATAAATTTTTTTAAGAAAATATATAGTCGAGGATTCGGCTTTTAACATGAATTTAAAAAAAAGCGGAACAGTTGAACATAATTTTTACAAAAAAAACACATAGTCGAAAATTCGACTTTTAACAATAATTAAAAAAAAAAAGTGAAACAGACATAAGAGTCGGCTTAATAGTCGGCCGATTTCTTGCTGATCCATTTCGTCCTAAAATGCAGAAGAATTTTTTACTCGTTCATATTCAAAAAAATTATTATCTACATTAACTATCTATGTAGAAATAAATTTAACGATTAAAACGTATACTGATTTAACGAAAACGAAATTAAGCATACGTAAATATACTTATCAATTCGAAGTGAATGATATAAAAAAAGAATTTAGGTTTTTACGTTTGATAAATTTTTCAAATTTTAAGATTGAAGCGGATAAAGATGAGAGAATTTTTATTTATGTTGAAATAAACAGATAACAAAAGTAAGTTGATTTTGAAATTTTATGTAGGGAGTATTTGATTTTTATTTGTTACTAAATTGTAGTATTATCTTTTAAACAAAATAATATTTTATAATTGTTTTATATACTTAAGGACGTTTTTATCTTTTGCCATTAAATATGTTATTGTGGAAATATGAATAAATTTAAAAGTCAAAATGAAAATATATTTCATTCATCCAGTCAATTTTAAGAGTATCCCCAATCTTGGATGCGTAAATTCAGTTTTATTGTATTATGTTCACTTACATTAATAAAATATTATTTTATTTAAAAAAGTAAAAAAGAAATGAGACTAGAGCTTCAAGAAAAAAAAATAAAATTGACAATTTCCTTTGATTAGAAACTTCCATTTAACATTGTAACTGTACAGCACTACCTACATAAAACCTGCCTATGCTCGAAGGGACGGGTCCTACATGTATTTAAAAAATAAATAAAATAAGGAAAGCCCTACCTGTGTCTTGCCTGGGACCTGTGATGAACCAGGTACCGTACTTCAAGCATGATTCCAAGAAAAGGGCAATCTAACAAATCAATAGGATCAACGGCTATAAATCTATCTCCATGTCTTGATCAGACAACCCGTCAAGGCCAGAATCGCTTCCATTATCCGGACCTGAACTGTCATGCCCGGATTCCTGGTTCCTTCTATTGGAGCCCCGACTACCAGTTATGAACATATGGATCCTTAATTCACCTGTCCTTCTCGTTTCATCGTCACTGTCAGTTTCTTCTTTCTTCTCCTCCTCCGGCATCTTGTACCGACAAAACGGGCACGACCCGTGGATCCCCAACCACTTGTCGATACAATCCGAATGGAATTTATGGTTGCACGGCATTTGTTTGACTTCCCCGTTCATTTCAAACTCCGATAAACAAATCGGGCACTCCAAACCCGATTTGGTAATTCGGACCACGGGAAGGGATTTTATAGAAGCTTTTGAAGCGGGTATAAACCCTTCCTTTTCTGGGATTTCTCGGAGAATAGATTCAACGTCGCCGGAGCCGTCAATAATGGTAATTGACTCGGTGCTTTGGTTTATGAACACCATGATTTCTCGACTGTGGTCGGTCTCTGAGGCGGCTCTGGTGCCTAGTATCCAGGGGAGGAGTAAAGCGGTTGCGCCTCTGGAGGCAAGCTCCTCGAGCGATGGCGGAGCTGTCATATCTGATTCCGATGAATCCATTTTCAACGTATTATTTGATTTTGTTATGAATTCTTGAACTGTTTTTGATGGAGAAGAAAATGAATGAAGTTGGACATGTTAATATACAGAGTTGGAGACTGTGGGAGGAGCGTGGTAGGAAGGTCCAAGAAATTGTACTGAATTCTATAATTTTAATGGGTTTGTACTATTGGGAAATCAGGGAGGAACTTCCTCATAGGATCTAAGAAATTGCGTGCTGATTATTTAACTTTAACGCGTCTGGACTATTATTTTATATGTGAACACACCCTATGTGAGCTTATAAATTATTCTTATTTTTTAATCACACATTTTTCGAAAATTACTTTTCGTAAGATTTACTTCATACATGTCCTAAATGCCCGTTTTACATGATTTTTATTTATTGTAAAAGAGCTTTCTAAGGATATTATTTTAATTTTTGCTTGAAAACTATTTAAACTGTTTTTCAAAAAAATCACTTTGAACCAAATTTCTCTAAAAAATCTTATAACCGGAAAAAAAATACTTTTATAAAAATTTTCAAATAATTCAAAAGCAATTTTTTGATCTTAAAAACTCCTTTTAACTTTTTATAAATCATATCAAATGGGCACTATGTCTCGTTTGATACTAAGTTGTTTTACTTTAATTGATATTAATTTGGCATCTATTAAAAATATGATGTGGTTGGTGAGCTAAGGAGTAATGCTGCGTAATACAAATGTAGGTGGAAAGTGGAACCACATCTTCCAGTTGTTGATAAATTGTATTTTTTTATATTTTTGTTTAACTATTTTGAAGATGTAGAGTCCACTCATAAGTGTAATTTTTTACACTTATTCAGAATCTAAAATAACGATATTTAATAGTTATTTTGACAAAACATATTCTAAATTATTTGATGAACCCTTGTTTTGAAATTTTTAATATTAATTAATTATTTTGATGTTAATATATTTGAATGTGTGGATGTTTATTATGGTTTAGATTTCTTTTCAATTAATTGACTATTATTTGAATTGTTTGTGAATTTTATTATCATCGAGAGAGATAATAGAATCGTTAGCACGTAGTAATAAGTGTTGTGAGATTCGATAGAGGATATAAATATACATCTATGCTTCGCATGATTTTTTTTAAAGATGATCTAGCTCGTTTAATATTTTTTATATGTTGGAATATTTTATAGAGATATAGAAATGTCACATTTATGATTAGATTTAATTGTTATTGAGAGAGACTTTTAAATAAATTTGAAATTTTGACCAACTCACATGATAACAAAGAGTCATTTTAATTGTTGTACTAAAAATGGATTAATAAAGGGGATTCTACATCTTAACAATGCATCTCAAAAGATTCTACTATATTTTTTGTTAAAAGATTTAATTTATGTGTTCCTTGAGTTGTTTTGACATCTATAGCTTTTTCAATTTTGTGGTATTCGTTTATTGCTATCATTTCTCTTTTCCATATTCTATCCAAAACTTCTCACCTTCTTATTTTCAAATCTAAAGATAATTTTTGTATTTTCTTAAACTTGCTATTATCAAAAGTTACCTTTAATCCATAATCTTATATTCCTTCATATTCTTGTATATTTGATTTATCTTTTTCTATTTCTTCTCTTTATTTATTCAGATTCTGTTACATTATTTTCTGAATCCGTTTCACTTATATATACTTTTTGATTATAGTATTGTTCAATATCAGATATTTCATTTAATTCATCTTCTATTTCCAAATGTTCTTTCTGTAATATTTTAACCTTCCTTTTGTTACAATCAGGACTTATATGTTCTATTTCTCCACAATTTCAACATTTACATTGACTTTTATCTTTTTTATAAGGTTTATTTTTATTTATTTGTTGTTTATATGGGTTATGCTTTCTTTTATAGTATCTTCTTCTGGGTTTTATATATTTTTTCTTAAAGTTTCTGAATTTTTTGAACTTTCTGTTTTTATGTTTTCTTTTATAACTTCTTTCAGGATTACATTCCTATTGTGTAGGTTTTTTCATATTTTCACAATATATTCTGGTTAAATTTTTTGATTTTTTCAATAATTATCTTTATTTACATATATATGCTAGGCTTTCAATTAGAAATTTTATTCTCGATCCTAGTATTCTAGGTTTTCCTGTATTATCTCTGACATACTTTTCAAATTCTATCTTAAAATATATTTTCCATAAACCTGGTAATTTATTATAATACATATCTTGGTATTCTTCTTGATTTTCATTACTATAAAATTGTACATAATAGTAATTTTTAAATTCACAGGTATATTCTTTGATATTACCCATATCACATATTGTTAAATTTATTTTAGTATTATCTTTTTTTCTTATTGCTTCTCCTTCGGCATTTTCCATCCATATCATCATTTAATTGTATAGTTGTCTTATGATTTATTATCATTCTTATTTTTCTTTTTTCTATTTTATCTATCAGATCTTGAATATCTTTCATTATCAAAATTCTAACTGGACCTTTTATAAAATTTTCAGATATATTATTCTTAAAACATTTTAATGCTTCCCGAGATGCATATAATTGATTTGTATATTCTCTTTTATTTATATTTTCATCAAATTCTTTTTCTATTTTATATCTCCTTTTTTTCCTTTATAAATTTCTTAGTTTTATATGGACCTCTAGGACCTCTAAGTTTTTTCATTGTATAGTCATTCATTAGTAGGCAAGATTAATTATAAAAATGAGTTCATTTAAAAGATTTTGTGTGTTCTAAATATTCTTTTATATTTTCAATTCTTAATCTATTATTGAATAATCTAAGATATAATCTAATTGTTAAGATATATTTGAATTCTTTAATTTCTTTAAGTAACCTGTTTGATATATGTCTTTTCATAAAAATATATTAAGGACTTAGATGAAATTTTATTCATATGATGATAACTTGTTGTAATTTTTATATTAGGGGTATTTTTNGATTAAGGTTTTCTCATAAAAAATTTAGACTATATTAAGGACTTGGATGAAATTTTATTCATATCCTGATAACTTAGTTATAAATTCTATATTAGGAGTATTTTTGGTAGTTTTATAATTCTAAAATAGTCAAAGGCCATTTTGGAATTATGACTTTCTATTTAGGCTATCTCCATGTATTTTCCTCAATCTTATTACGTATACTTTAAATTATCAGTAGAATGAATAATTACTCGGTAAACCACGTCAAATTTTTATTGACAGTGAAAATTATCGGGCAACTCTTACTCTTGTACCTATCCAAATCCAATCTAGCAAACAGGATCTATGGTTGGGTTCCTCGAGTGTTTCTTGACTACGAGACACACTTAGTGCTTATGAATGTCGAAATGTCAATACAAAATATGTTGGAATAATTTATATTATTTATAGTGAATTGGAATAAGTCTCCAATATATGCAACTCTTCAATGCAATGCAAATGATGCATACAAAGAGTTACGTTACTTAAAATGTGTGTGATTATTTAAAAGATGCATGATGGAAAGGCATAACCATTTGAAAATGTGTATACTACACCATTTAATGTGAAAAGTCGTGGTCTATGTTAAAAGATGCAATTATTCAAAAAGTCACTTGACAAATTTATAAATAGAGATCTTTAGTTCCATTTGTTCTACTCCAAATCAATTCGTTATAATTGATTTCTAATTCTTTATTTCTCTTAATTCAGTCAAAATAATTTCCATATTATTTTGAGTTTCGTGTTCAATATTTATTATTCGATATCTTGCATTTTAAAAGAGCACAGTCAAGCGTTGGTTCACCCAACAAAATTAATATTGTACTATATTAATTTTGAAAAAAATGTTGTATTTTGGGAGACGGTCATCCATTTGATCTTATTAACACCAGCGCGCAAGGAAGGAAATTCTTCTTAAGGAGATCTGCATTTGCATATCTCGCTTCATTTCATCTCCTTCATATTTTTACATTTTCTACGTTTGAGTAAGTAGTGATTTGTTCATTAGGCACGTACCATGGTTTCGGTAAGTTGTTACTTTACTCGTATTAGCATGCATGTGTATGTTTATTAGCAAAATGTAAGTTATGTTCTAATTTATCCAACAATCTTAAGACGGATTTTATTTTGTGCTTTTTTATATTCTGCTTATACTTCTTAAATCAATGAATTTGATTTGATATTGGAATAGTACATTAGTTCAAATTGCGTATTGAATATATGTAAATTTTGAAGTAATAAATGTACTAAAATCATGAAAATTCATACAAAGATCATTAAAGTTTTGTGGAGATATTAAAATTGCATTCTATTATAATTTTAAATAGTGCATAAAAAATCAATGAGGATTGCATTTTCCTTTTTGCAATCAGTTGTGTTTGTTGAATAAGTTTATGCGTTTCTATTTGTTGTGTCTTTTATTGAATCGATGTGTGCATTTCTCATTCCCAATAAGGGCTGTTTTGTTTCTTCTGGATAGTGGCATGCAAAGCTTATATATAAATAATTTGTTTATTATTATTAATAATATGTTATTGCACGTTAAATTCTTTCCTATGGCATTAGAACTTTAAGTGCAGAGTTTGTAAAAAATGAGGCAATCAGTTTGTGCTTTTATCATTTAGAACATAAAATGCTTATATGTTAATTGTCCTTTGATTTAATATGTATCTGTAAATGCTTTTGCATTTAGAGGTAAGTATAGTGCATATGTTTGGAAGAAAGAAAGATGCATTATTTCATGGATCATTTCTTTTAAGAACAGTGGTAGTTAACGTGTTACTAAACCTAATCTGATATTTATGATTTCTCTTCATTGGTGGCCAAGTTATGCACATCTTGGAAAGGTGTCGGTTCAATTTCATGGAATACCACTTGTTATTACAACCTAATCGCGGTGAACACCTAAGGCCTGGTTTTCTCTAGACACAGAAAAGTTCCTACTGGTGAAAGGGTGTGCTTTTGTACCAGTAGAAGGATAGGTGTGAATGAAAACCCAATTGTTAATAAGTCCAATGGTTTCAGCAACTCTGTTTTTGGTTGAAGTTGTACAAATAGTGGTACATAAATAAGAATGTCTTATAAAAATAAAGGTTCTTCAACTTGTATATCCTTGATTGCTATTGGCATAGGTATAGCATATATGTCGTTCGTTTGGAAAATGAATTGGTACAAAAATTACCATTGACAAGTATGGGTCAAGTGCTTATATAGAGAAGGTACATTGAGAAGTTTGTAATTTGTACGTGTTGTCCCTTTTCCTATGTGATTTGTTTTGCGATCAGATCAACATGGTGCAACATGAAAACTACATCTTTGTCTGTGTTGACTGTGATCAAATTTGGATGCCCCCATTAAAGTTGGATTAGTCACGGTACTAAATGGGGATGTAATATCATTATATATGAAAGTGCATGGACTTTTATTAGATATTGACATTCGTAATCATTTTATATGTTGATTAGAGGTCGAATAAATTTTTTATCCGATAAATAACATAATTTTCAATATGATCAAACGCTCTCCAGGATTGTGGGGGTTGCATTGCTTTCTTCAAATTAGAATATCGAGACATTCGAGAATATTTGAAATGATAAATTGTACTGTAATAAATACTTTGTTAAATTTAAAGCGTGCATGATGTTGAGATTGGATATCCAATGCAAGGATCCAAAATTTATTAGTAAATATACTTTCATATGAAAGTGTAATTATTTAGTGGAAATCCTCTATACAACTTGAGAATTGAAAGAAACTAGAACTTTCAATAAAGATAGAAGGAAGCTTGATGAATTCAAAGATTTTGGAAGGATTTTCTAATCGGTAACAAGTTGTGCATGTTATATTAATTGGCTAGCTACAAATGGAATGACATAGAATGTCGTGTATAACGGTAAGTTTGACATATACGTTTTAGGCATAATAAAATTTAACAGTTACTTTCAAATTAAAAAAATACTGATTGTTTTATTGAAGGATAACCTAACGGATCCGTTTACAAATGGGTTATCTAGAGATTATACTGAGCATTGAAGGAAAATGGTATAAAGCCTAAACTAATAGGTCAGCTTAATGAAAACCTAACCCGACGACTGTAGATCCTACAGACTAGCTTCAATATGAAAACTAGTTATAATTGACTCGATGAGAAGTACTTCGGTGTTTATAACTCCTCCCTATTTCTATGATGTAAATAAGTGTTGCCTAGAAAAGATTAATTAGGATAAATTATGCTTTTAATGACGACTATATATTGTACACAGTACAAATGAAGTATTGTATGATCTTCTTTATAGAACATCACCTATGTGAAGGTGAACCTTGTTGGTTCTTTGAGAATTTTATTTAAGCGAATTTTCTAATGCATTTGCGGAACCAAGAAGGTTCAGGGCCGAAATAATGAACCCAATAAAGAATCAATGTTTGATATAAAAGATAATGTATCCGATCTATTGTCCAGACTTACAATAATGGTCGACGGTTCAAAACGTTGCGTTCACTGATTAGTTAAGTAAGTTTGATAGATTTTTACTAGGGAAAATTCAAAACGAAAGCTACCAACTCTGGTGAATTATATTTCAGTTGTATTTTTCTTTGTCTTCCTTGTTTTCAGTCGACTTTTTCCATTCATGTGGGGAATTGCTGAAATAATTGATATTATTTATAGTGAATCGAAAAAGTCTCCAATAAGTGCAACTATTAAATGCAAATGATGCATACACAGAGTCATGCTGTTTAGAAAGTGTGTGATTATATAAAAAGTGTATGAAATAAATGCATTACCATTTGAAAACGTGTATACTACACCATTTAATGTGAAAATGTGTGATTTATGTTAAAATATGCAATCATTCAAAAAGTCACTTGAAAATCTATAAATAAAGATATTTATTTCCATTTTTTCTACTCCAAATCAATTTCTAATAATTGATTTCTAATTCTTTCTTTTTCTTAATTATGTCAAAATAACTTTCATATTATTTTCAGTTTCATGTTTTATATTTATTATTCGATATCTTCCATTCTAGAAGAGTACACTCAAGCATTGGTTCACTCGACAAAACTAATATTGTGCTATATTAATTTTGAAAGAAGTATTGTATTTTGAGAGACAGACTTCCATTTGATCATGTTAGCACCAACACAGGGGACGAAATCCTTCTTAAGGAGATTTGCATTTGCATACGTCGCTTTTCATCTCCTTCATATTTTTACATTTTCTACTTTTGAGTAAATAGTAATTTGTTCATTATTATGTACGTGTCATGGTTTCGATAAGTCATTTCTTTATTCGTATTAGCATGAACGTTTATTTTTATTAGCGGAATATAAGTTACGTTCTAATTTATCCAAACAAAAAGATCTTCAAAAAAGCCTTTTGATAATTGAATCTAAAGGACATTATCTAAAAATTAGTGTATAAAAAGCAGAAAGTTTGACTAGATGATGATGACAAATTTCGCAACGAAACGAGCTTTTTAGAACAACTTATAATATATCCTTATAAAAGTTCAAAGCTGCTACATGTATATTCATTTTATACATTAAGTTTGACATTCATGATGTGTCAAAATTATGATCATTAATTTGAATAATACTTTTTCAAATCAATGCCTATGATTTTTACACATCAAAAAATGTCAAACTTGTTATACAAAAACAATGTACAACTAGTTTAATTCATAAAAGTTTCCTTGTTTTGCTAAATTCTAGCTTGACTAGCAGTCAATGTAAAGATTTTATTTGACTCCCATTATTCAACATTATAATGAGAGGAATAATAATTTTTTAGAGAATGTATGGTTAAAAAAAAGAAAATTATCTGGATTTACTTGTAATATTATTTTATTGAAAAATGTGTGGTTGGTTAGAGGAAAGGAAAAAATGAATTATAATTTAATGAAAA
>CAIGRB010112740.1:0-14276 GCA_903798255.1 Fraxinus quadrangulata
ATAAATAAGAATATAAGGGGACGAGAAAGAAAAGAAAGAAGGTACTCCCCGAATTTTTCTGATAAAGGTGTGAGGCACTATGTGTAACGGCTAGACAATCTCCTTTATCATTCTTTTCTCTTGGTCTATGTTGGGTTGAGTATTTCACGACATTTTATTCCTGTACATAGCTATCAAATCAAAAATAGAGATCAAATAACTTAGAACGTGTGTTACTTTAACCCAAACACTCGAAACAATCAATAAATGCAAGGCCTAAGGGAAACATGATAGGATGGTGATGCCCTATAAATTGAAACATGCCTATAACTTATACAATCTATTGATCAAGAATAAAACTACATGCAATGCAATACAGAAAAAAAAATAACTAAAAGAATTAAGAAATTGGGTTGCCTCCCAATAAGCGCTTAATTCAAAGTCTTTAGCTAGACTTGGCAGTTTGATCATTTCGGGTTGTGGAGTTGAGTGAATGACTTCTCTTTATCAAAATCGCCACCCCAATATGATTTCAAACACTACCCATTTACCCTGAAGTTTCCTTTTGTCTCATGAGTTACTTCAATCGCTCCATGTGGAAAAACTTGAACAACCATGAATTGTCCAGACCATCTGGAACCCAGTTTCCTAGGGAAAGGTTTCAACCTAGAATTGAACAATAGTACTTTTTAACCTGGAGTGAATTTGTTACCTTTTCACATTTTATTCACCAGCCACATGTTCTTCATTCATTGGCTGTGAAGTTATGTTTAACAATCTTTACATTCTTATTCACTTGTACTTTAAGTAGTTGTGCTGGATGACCATGTTTCAAATATAGGATTTCACATTATTATGCTGGATGACCGTGTTTTGGCTTCGCATAGGGCGAGTTCAAGATATAGACCGTTGTTGACGTCAAAAATTGTACAAACAAATTCAAGTCAACTTAAAGTGTAGATAAGGATTTTTATTGATAAAGGCTTGCAAATTATGATTGTAACTACAAGTATTCACCCTTTTTCTCAAGGAGATATTTGAAATATGAAATGTTGGAATATATGTAACACAAAGTGTTGTCCTCCTTCTTCCTCTTTCCCTCCTTCCTTTTTATAGGAAAGGATCCACATGCATCCTTCATTTTCCCATCTCGTCAGCTACAGTACAAAGCTGAGAAAGTACACTGCTGACGCATTTGGATTGGTTAAAGAGCTCGGTCTGTCAGGTCATCGTGAGTTAGCCTTACATGTGATTCCCAACAATTAATGAGTTACTTAGGAAAGGAAGTTAAAGCATATTATTGGTGCAATTGGTGGGTGCTGATGTAAGGCATTCCATATGTCACCTGTTAATTGATGGTTTGTACAATGTGTATGAACTCTTTAATCATTATGTCTCCTCAAGCCTCGATAAACAACAAAAACCGAGCCGACCTCACATATCTGAACTCATATTAGCATGGGCTCATCGTATATACCAAAATATACTTATCAACTTCAGAGGTCGGAGGTCAACAGTTACCCCCCCAAGTCAGTGATCGCCCAAGTGATGGACTAACCTTGAAAGTGATTGGCACATTTTTCTATTTATGTAATCATTGTGGCAATAAATGATATGAACAGGTGTCACGCTATAACTCGTAAATGAGTTGTAATGCACATTCTGTTCCACTTCGAGAAGCCTCAATGAAATGATGTCATTCCAAAATAATTAAATCCAACCGTTCATTTGTCTTTCACTCCTTCGTTTGACGGTCCAGATCATACCCTTTAATATTCATTTCCTTTAAATTACTCTTACCCCTTCATTTTCTCACTTTCGCTTTTCCCTCTTTATACTTTTCACTTTGCAAAAAAATTTCTTTATGTTCTTGTTTATTTTTTGAGTGAGGTCGTCCATATTCACGTATTCCCCTTAACGAAAATACCTTTCATTTTCCTTTGTGTTGCATTTTACTTCGGTTGCTTATATGAGTTTGGACGAGTCAAGGGTACAATCCTAGGGTAACCAACAGGAGGAAACAATACCTTCTTCATCCTCTCCCCCTGTTAGCTCATCATCTGCTAGTTTAGACTGTCAGGAAGTGTTAACAACAATCTCTATTACCTCAGTTTAACCAAAACAATTATGTACTTCTAGGAATATGGGACAAAACCCTGAAAGGGAAGAGGTTAGATCTTAGGAAGGTAATAAGGAAAATACTCATGAATGGGGGGCTGATTCCTATAGGTCGGTGGTTAGGGAGACATGCTTGCCAGTTAAAGGGCTAAGTATAGTATTCCCAGTTCGATAGAGTTAGTTATCCCAACACATCTGACTGAGCTAACACTCCACCGTCTGGATGTGTAGCTTTGAATTCGGCTATCCTCAATGCCGGTTTAAGACCATCTTTTCCCAGAATAATACGTCAATTTCTATCTTCATAGGGAATAGCCCCAACTCAACTTTGCCCTAATGTTGGAGAACCTTAGTTGCTACTTTAATTTTTGGAACAAATTAGGCTATCCCAAACTGAGTGTATCCCAATTTAACTCCCTTTTTACCTTCAAAGAGGACGGGAAGGATTCAAACTGGTGGTATGCCAATGTTAGGCCCTGGATGGGAGGTCCATTAGTTCACCCACTTTGTAAGTAAAAAATCATTTTTGTACACTTTTGTGCTTGTTTGTAGAAAACATATTTTTAATTGACTTGAATCCTATTGCAGACTATAAGACAGTTGTTTTGACCAAAGCAGTGTAAGAGCGAGCTGATGGGATTAGATCTCTTCAAAGAAAGCCGAAGTCCTGCAAATCTATAATCTCAGATTCCAGCCTTAAAACCAAACTTTCCCGCTGACCTCATCATCAGCTAGAGCTCCTACTACTATCCCGTCTTCTTCCAATAAGTGCCTTCCAAGTATTTTAATTAAATCTGACCACAACTATTGAACTTACATGTGTTCATTCCCATTTTAGATCAAGACCAAGAAATGTTGGGATACAAAGTAGTGAAGGCAACATCCGCTGCTAAGGGCAAGAGGAAAGAAATACCCATCGAGGTTGTGAACCAATCTGAGGAAATTGAACCCGAGGTTCAACATGTACAACCTTTGAAGCAGCGACATTCTGAGGAGCCATTATCAAAATCCACTCCCATGGCCTCATCTCCTGCGAGATCTGCTCCTATGCCCCCAGCTCCTACCTTAGTCCTAGTCATCACTGGGACTAGCTCCTCAAGGCCACAAGAAAGATGTCCAGATTTATAGAGGCCAAACATCATTAACTTGATAGAACGCCGACCTGAGATTTTAATGGACTTTCTCAAGGCGCCATCTCCCTCCGGGGAGTCCACTGCGGCACTTCCATCTCCATATAGAGAATTTACTACTCTCCTTACCAGAAGCTGGAATGAACGGAAGCAACAATTCCTTGCTATTATGCCCGTGAACGAGGCAATAATTTCTGCCCAACTCCATAGCCACCGATCGATCTTATATATGATGTCTGTGGCAGATAAGGTAGTTTTTCAAGTTCAACCACTTTGGGGTTTAATTGAGTGTCATGATCCATAACTCAAATTATTTCTATTTTCGAGTCAAGATCAAGCTAGACAAGATACTCGAACTTAAAAACCAAGTTGTGACCTTGTTTCACAAGATGGAGGTAGAGAAGGCAAAATTTGCTGAGAATGAGAGGGATTATGAAGATCGCCTAAATAAAATGGGGAAGGAGCTAAATGCCAGATTGAGCACTGAACTCAAACTCATGGATGATAATAAGGCTCTACAAATTTGGGGAGAAAAAACCACTAACCGTGCTGAGAACAAGAAGAAGAAGGCTAATGAAGGAAAAGCTTGGGTGGACGAGGCTGAGAAAAAGGTTGAAGAGGTGTTGAGGACCGTCAAGGCTGAGGCCAAGGCCTCCAGAACGGTAAAGGAATGGAGGGCCTCCCTTGAGTTTGATGCTTTAGCTCAAAATGCTTACGTCATGGCACTAGGTGAGATAATATAGCATATCAATATGGGAAGGCTGGACTTTGATACTTCTTTCCTGGTAGAGGCCTATAAGGAATAACAAAAATAGCTTGAACAATTGTCGAATGCAGCAAGAGTTCGAATCTCCCCTACCAACGAAGATGTTGAGCATGAGTTCCTACCTCCACGAGGCCCATCAGTCTCTTAGTTTTTCCTTATTATTTTTTGGTTTTTGTCGAACTTTGAAACTTCTTTTGGAGTTTAATTGTAATCTTATTTTATTGATGAATGAATATCAGTTTGCCTTCTTTTTTTTTACACAAAATATTATATTTGCAATTTTTATTATATATAAAAAATGAGACTTGCTAAGCCCATTTGGATTAAGTGTTGCAACACATGCAACCTTAGTTCAGCCTGCTCATGAGCAAGATAAATGATTTCCTTGTAGGAAATTCCTTTAAGTGTTGCAGCACGTGCAATTTTAGTTCGGCTTGCTCATGAGCAGGACTTAAATAATTTCCTTATTGGAAATTCCTCTAAGTGTTGCAGCAATGCAACCTTAGTTTGGTGAATCATAGTTCTGTACATCTTCCCTTTTAACAAAGCACACATTTTATTATAGATAATATATGAGTGACACAACAAACATTCACTATTCTTCTAGTAGTACTTCTTAAGATGTTCTACATTCCAAGGATGCAGCAGAGGTCTGCCCTCCATATGAGCTCATAAGTCCCTTAAGTAGTACTTTGGTTACTTTGTAACGGTCTTCCCAGTTAGGTCTTAGAGATCCAGAGTTAGGTTCCCTTATAGCCAGAAAGCTTTTTCTTAACACCAGGTTACCGACCTCGAACTCTCGTTTCCTAACCTTCTTATTAGTATCTCAAGTTGCGTTGCTTATATACAGCATTCCTGGTTTCAACCCCATTCCTTCTCTCTTCGACTAGATCCAGTTCTCCTTGCAACACCTTCTCATTTCCTTCTTCAAGATACATTATCGTCCGAATAGAAAGAATCCCTATTTCAAGTGGGATAACAACTTCCACCCCAAAAGCTAGAGAGAAAGGGGTTTCCCCAGTGCTATTCCTAGACGTAGTGCGATAGGACCATAGCACGTTAGGGAGTTCCTTAGCCCATCTTCCCTTAAGAGCACCGAGTTTGGCCTTCAGCGTGTGATTGATGATCTTATTAATTGCTTCAACTTGGCCATTAGCTTGAGGATGGTTTGGCGTGGAGAAGTGCTTCCATATGCCAAATTCTTCAGAAAAACTAGCAAAGTGGATGTTTTCAAATTGTTTTCCATTGTCAGTTACAATGGAATGTGGTCTTCCAAACCTACATATAATGGACTTCCACATGAAATCAATGGTCTTTTACTCGGTTATCTTAGCCAGAGGTTCAGTCTCCATCCATTTAGTGAAATAATCCACTGCGACAATTACAAACTTTGTTCCCCCTTTCCCAGTAGGCATGGTACCAATTAGATCAACCCCCCACTTGGAAAATGGCCAGGGGGCCATCACATAGTTTAGTTCTCTTGGTGGCAGTTTTACGTTAGGAGCGATTCGTTGGCATCTCTTAGCAAATTCCAACACATCCTTCTTCATGGTGGGTCAAAAGTATCCTTGCCTTATTATTTTGTGAACCAACGATTGCCTACCGGCATGATTTCCACACACTCCTTCGTGTATTTCTGGAAAAGCATAAAACAACTATTCTTCATTCAAGCATCTCAACATAGGCACAGAATATCATTGTTTGTAGAGGACATCGTCAATCAATGTGTACCTTGCTGACCCCATCCGAAGTTTTCTTGCCTCAGCAAGATATTTTGGACATGAACCTATTTTCAAGTATGACCTAATTTTATCTATCCATGTTGGCTTGGGATCAGTCATCATTGAAATGATCTCCATCCTGTCGATGGTCAGATGACAAATCCTTCCTACCGGAATGCCGTTAAACTCTTCTATTCCTTCGCTCTTTGCCAGCTAAGGCTTCGGTGCGAGTATTTTCAGTTTGGGAAATTTGTTTGGTTATCATGGTTTGGAAATTTTTCAACTCTTTCTTAACAATCTGGAGATATTTGTTCATTCTTTCTTCCTTAATTTGGTAAGATTCGTTGACTTGATTGACCACCAATTGTGAGTCGCTGTAAATTATTAGATGAGTGACTCTCATGTCTTTCGCCATTCTCACCCCCGCTATAAGGGCTTCATATTCAGCCTCATTGTTCGAGGCGTTGAAGTCAAACAATATCACTTCGCAGAATATTTGGCAATCTGGACTAATCAAGACAACTCCAGCCCCGAACCGAGCTTCTGTTGAGGATCCATCAATGAAAAGTTCCCACTAAGTGTTCGGTGGGGGTTCTTCTATTGGGTCGGAACTGAACTTTGCAACAAATTCAGCGAGAGACCCCTTGATGGAGGTGCGATGTTTTATATCCTATGTCGAATTGCCCAAGTTCTATATCCCACTTAACCATCTGACCTGAAGTATCGGGTTTTTGTAGGGCCTCAACTTCCTTGCTGCCATGACCTTAGCATAGGCCAATTTCTCCAAGGGAGAATAATGGAGTTCGGCTTCATGAAGAGCTTTACTTACATAGTAGATAGGATGCTGTATTCCTTCTTCCTTGCCAAAACAGCACTGATGGCATGTTTATATACTGCCAAATATAAAATCAGCTTTTATTCTGTTTTAGGTTTTGATAACATCGACGGTTGCGCTAGCTGTTGTTTTAATTCATCAAAGGCAAGCTGGCATTTGTTAGTCCATTCAAATTTCTTTCCTCCTCGTAAGACATCGAAGAAAGGTTCACATTTGTCAGTCGATTTTGACATGAAACGACTGAGGGCAACCACTCGTCCAATCAAACTTTGAACTTCCTTAGGCTTTGTTGGGGGACGCATTTCAATGATGGCACGTATCTTTTTCGCATTTGCTTCGATTTCCATGCGATTCATTAGGTAACCCAAGAATTTTCCTGAGCTTACTCCAAATGCTCATTTGTGTGGGTTTAGCTTCATCCCGTATTTTCTCAAGATTCCAAACATTTCATCAAGGTGTTGTCGATGGTTCCCAGCGTCCATACTCTTTACTAACATGTCATCAACGTATACCTCCATGGTTTTGCCAATGTGCTTGGCGAATGTGTTATTGACCAAACAGTGATAGGTGGCCCCAGTATTTTTGAGGCCAACCTCGGTCTGTGATGAAAATAGTGTGTTCTTGGTTTGTGCCATACATGAAATTTTTATTATACCCTGAGTATGTATCCATGAAGCTAAGTAACTCATGTCCTGTTGTTGCATCTACTATTTGATCTATCCTCGATAGTAGAAAGCTATTCTTAGGGCATGCTTTATTCAGATCGGTACATAGCTTATGGCAAATGATCCCTTTCATATCCCAATGGTTCCATGCGAAGACATCTAGGTTCTGTTGGAGGAACTCAATGATCTAACTTCAGTAGGGATAATGCAATTCGTGGCCTATTCTGAGCTCTTTTGGCGAATCACCAGATCCGACTTCTACTCTATCCAACTCCTCCACAGGCTCTCTCCCTTTTATCCTTAGATGTGGGACTAACGAGCTGGGGTCGGGTTCAACCAAGTATACCATATGAACTTCTAGGAGAACATGCACGTCCTTCTTTGTCGAACAAATCCTCATCCCTTATTTGTCAGCGATGTCTCTATTTCCCTTAACTTGTCCTACACCATGAGGCGTGGGAAATTCCAGAGAGTAGTGGTACATTGATACAATTGCCCTGAGGTTAAATAACAAAGGCTGCTCCATAATGTCTTCACAAGGGGAATTTAAATTTATTACTACAAACTCTGCATTCAGTTTAATCCGGCTCGGAGCTTCAGCGACCTCAACAGAGAGCTTGATCAGCTCTTTGGCTTTGGTGAGGGCCCCGTTGAGTCCTAAAACCACATTTGGGTATGATTGTAGAAAACTCAGTGGGATGCCCATCCATTCTAGTGTATTAACATAAAGTATGTTAAGAGAGCTTCCCGTATTGACTAGAACCTTGGGAATGATAACTCCTGCTATAGGTATCGAGATCACCCTGAATCCAGAGTAGGGACATGGATCCATGTCCCTTTCTCCAAATAAAAGTTAATCATCCATCGCGCTTCTGCAGTGTTTCTCAGTAACGTCAATCATTGTGAGGTCGACTATGATGGGCCTTTTTAACCTTGTCTCCCCCGTTCACTCATTTAGCAGCCTTTTCAACATTTGGATCTGTGGGTGTAAATTAATGTTGAAAGCCCTCGCCCCAACTTGATTCCCACGCACTATACCAATTCCATTTGGAGTAGAGAACTTCATGCAATAATGGTATATCGAGGTATAGTGTAGATGGGTCTTCCTAGTATGATATTATAGTTGGAAGGAAGATCGACAACAATAAAATCTTCTAAGATTCTTCTCTAGCAAGGGAGTTCACCCAATTCCAAACATAGAACAATTTGTCCTCGAGCTTCAATAGGATTACCGGAAAATCCTTGCAATCTCCTAGAATATGGTTGAAGGTTGTGTTCCTGAATCCCCATTTGTTCCAAAGTTCAGAAGTACAGCACATTAACCGAACTCCCATTATCGACTAGAGTTCAGTGCACTTGTACCCCTGTGACAACCATGGTTATTACCAATGCATCACTTTTGTCTTGTAAAATCCCGCGTGAATCTTCTTCCAAAAATTCGAACCATCCCGAGTATGTCATTACGTTGGTTTGGGTTCTAGTAATATCACGCTATAATTTTACCATATGCGAGCATTACGTGCTTGTCTACGCCTTACTCTTCTAGACCCTTCGAGGCATTGGTGGCCACTTATTAAAGTTCTAATCTCAGTTCGGGGTAAAGGCTCCCGAACTTGTTGACTCGGCTGAACTTGCTGGGTCATTCCTTGTTGATTAGGATGTTGATTGCTAGCTTGGTTCATCCCTTCGGGTTTAGCTACAAATTCTCACAGATGACCTCATCGAATTAAGGATTCCACTTATTCCTTTAAATTCTCAACAGTTGTTGGTGTCATGTCCTGTAGTCTTGTGGTACTGGCAGTACCTCCTTTGATTTTTCCTTGTTAATTCCTTTTTTTTGAAGTGAGGGCTACGGAACGTTTCTTTTCCTTCCGCTTGTAAAAAGGCCTCCTCCAGGGTGGTATTTAACGGGTGATAGTCATGAAACCTGCTAGGATAAGGCTTAAGATGACTTCGATCCCTCCAATCTTTTCTCTTTTCATGACCAAAGTTTTTATCCACTTTTTTCTCCTTCACTTGATGCAAAGGAAGTGGGGTTTATTTTGAGTTCATTCTGGTCTGATGTGGTTTCCTCGGCACTTATATATTTCTCAGATCGATTCAGGAATTCATTGTATGTCCGAGCTCCATCCTCGAGTACAGACCACCAAAACCTCGTTTTGAGCCTAAACTCGGAGAGGACTGCCATAAGCACAGCATCGTCAGAGATCTTTTCAACTTCCATTCACTGTTTATTGAATATGTTGAGATAAATTTTAAGTGATTTAGTCTTTCTTTGCTTAATGCTCACCAAGCACTCCTTAGGCATAGTCCTTGCTTTAGATCTCATGAACTGGGCCAGGAATGTTGTGGCAAGGTCATTCCAATTTTTTATGGATCTTTGATGTAGCCTTCTGAACCATCATTGTCATGTCTACTTGTAGGTGTTAGGGAGTGTTGATAGCTCAATCTATCAAATACACTATTGGTTTACCTAGCGGTTGGCTTTGCTGTTATGGAAAAGCTCCTGACCTGTTTAGTTCAGCTTTTGGAGGATTATTCTCTTGAGAACTGGAGAGTCCTCCTGGTAGGAGGTAGTCTGGTTTTTCACCGTGTGGGGATTCCACCTCGGTGTCTTGCAGTGGAACATGGATTTGGTTTCGTTCCAACCTGCTGACTACATTTGTCAATTTTTCAATAGCTTCCCTCATCATAGTCATTTGAGGCTCGACGGCTTCGTTTTCGCCTCACCTTCTTCCTACATTTTGTGGATTGATGGTTTGCTCAGGACGATTGTGGGATTGATTTCTGGATATTGAAAAATCGTCGCGTTCCTTCGTGGATTTTGTGGAGAGATAGGGCTACTTTTACAAGATCAACCCCTCCTTCTAGCGCCAAACTGTTGATGTCAAAAATTATACGAACAAGATTCAAGCCAACTTAAAGTGCAGATAAGGATTTTTATTGATAAAGACTTGAAAATTATGATTGTAACTACAAGTATTAACCCATTTTCTCAAGGAGATATTTGAAATATGAAATGTTAGAATATTTGTAACATAAAGTGTTGTCCTCTTTCTTCCTCTTTTCCTTTTATAGGAAAGGATCCACATGCATCCTTCATTTTCCCATCTTGTTGTTATAGTACCGAGCTGAGAAAGTACGTTGCTGTTACAATTGGATTGCTTAAAGGGCTCGACCTGTCAGGTCATCATTAGTTAACCTTATATTTGGTCCCCAACAATTAATGAGTTACATAGGGAAGGAAGCTAAAGCATATTATTGGTGCAATTGGTGGGCGCTGATATAAGGTCTACCATATTTTACCTGTTAATTGATGGTTTGTACAATGTGTAAGAACTCTTTAATCATTATGTCTCCTCAAACCTCGATAAACAACAAAAATCGAGCTGACCTCACATATCCGAACTCATATTAGCATGAGCTCATCGTATATATCAAACTGTACTTATCGACTTCAGAGGTAGGAGGTCAACAACTGTCAATGTTTTCCCCACTGATCATCGTATATTTTATTATCCCTGAAGTCTGAGTCTAATCTTTATGTTAGGTTTAGGACCAATGTCGTCCGATCCCAAAAATGTTTTTGATTTTTCTGATTTTATTTCGATGATATAGGCCTTGATGATATGTTTGTAGTATACGAGCTCAGAAGATAATTTTGTTTACTAAGATGAGGTATGTGGTGATGTTGAGCGAAAGTGAAGTTAATTATCTTTACATCTTGCTTTGGTGAGTCCACGAATAAGAAAATTTTAGAAAAGTAAGGAATCTTAACAAAAGGATCTCATATTTATAGCTTCTATCAAAGGACTCCAACCATTTGATCATCTCAAGGTATCCTAGCGATCAAGGTAAAAAAAATATCTTGGTCATTGAATGCAAAGAAGCGCCCAAAAACATTTCAAATAGACAGACAAGAACACATGTGTGTACCCCGCGCATTAAATGGGAATAGTTAACACGCAGCTCGAAACACACAACAGTCCCATTGATACATGCTAAAACAACGACAATCATGACACGTCCATTCATCGTATCACACGTTAGCTACCATTGATATGTGGTGGAATAACATTGAAAACTACACTATTAGAACCCTTACCTATGTTTAAGTGTAAAAGTGTGATACTTAAAACAAATAGTTAAGCTTGAATTTCGGGGACTATTTGTTAGTTATTCAATATCGTTTTCATTCAAAATCTACTAAGCTATTCACCAAGAAGCCTAGCGAGAGTTAGATTTTTGGACTTGCTTGTTGCAACGAATCATTAAGGCCCATACTATCGAAATAAATTTAGAAAAAAAATATTTTAGGATCGTGTAACATAAGAACGTGAACAATAAGCCTTGAACCTAAGATAAATGATTAGATTAGAAGTTTGGTGACTATTTGTTAATGAATTTTACAAAGGATCAATTGCAGGAATTTTGGTCGTTATTTTACAACACTATGCGAACCTATGCCATTATAAGTAAACACTTTTTAAGTCAACCATCATATCGCGTGCGAATTTGAGTTACAATTAGCAAGCATTTATAGCACGAAGCGTTGTACTCAACCTTGGGCATGAAAAACGAGCACACAATACGTGCAAATATAAAACTCCCAAACGAGCAAATATACTTCTTAATTTTACCGGCTATTCCAAATCAACAAATATCGTTATTAAAACACATGTGAACAAGAATGTGAAACCTGTTAAAACATAATTTCACAGCTAATTAATGAAGAACTTGTGGACTATTGAATAAAACGTTAGGAGCTAACATATTCAGTTAGAAGTTCTCTAATCAATAACTGCCACGTGTGATTAAAGAAAAGAACTTTGTTACCCTCCTGGCCACATAAAAAAATCTTTAAATAGACATAAAGGGAACAAAATAAGGCATCCAAATCTTAATACACTCCTTTCAAATAGCCATTCTCGTCTTGCTTTTGTTTCAAGTGTTATACACATAAAATCTCATATTGGGCTTATGTTCGACCCATTAGGCCCAGATGCCAATTTTCACTTCTATCCTCTTTCTCTCTTTCGTGTCTTGCACTCATTTTTTTCTTTTGTACGGCCGTTGACTTGACTGTTGGAGTGCGAACGGTCGTCAAACATTTTTCTTGACCAGTGGCCTTTGCATCCTAACAAAGTATTCAGCGTGCAGGTGATGTCCACGTGGAGGAGACGTGGCGGGAATTCTATTGGCTCATTTTTTGGAGTAAACAGATTGACGCTGTCTGTGGGAAACTGTACATTAACCATGTTATACCACAATAAAAAAGTCGCCCGAAAATATAGTTTTTCCGAGGAGTTTTCTACTGGAAATTGGCAAAGACAGCAACCAAGAAAAAAAAAGAAAAATGCTACTGGAATTTGAAAATTTCTTCAAAAGCGACAACTACAGTCAAGAGAAGGTAGATGATTTCAATAAGTATAATTTGTCAAAGAAAGAGGCTATGTTTTGCTCCATGTTCTCGGCCATATCCAACCATTTTATTGGAAGTAACCAACACCAAAGGAAATAGAAACCCATCTACAAGGAGAACTGAAAATCAATGGGGAGTAAATTCCTAAATAAAAGTTATACTACTTAAAGGAAAAGCAAGGGCTCGAATTTTCTATTTTCAAAAGTAGCATTGAAGCCAACTACTATCCTCCGTGGCAGCACTCTCACACAATTTCTTACAGTCATTTTCTTCTTTGCATCTCATACCTTGGATTCATCAGAAAACGATGCCAGAATTTAGCCGAAGCACCGCTATGTGATGCTACAAAAGAATTATTTTCGATTAAGGCTTCTACATCTGGGCTTATTCTTGTCTCTGTTAGACACCATTGAAGCAACCATTGCATCTCATGAAAAACTCTGGTGACCGGCAATTTGCATGGTGGACAACGATGTATCTCAGCTTGTCTAAACTTTCGGGCCCTCAAATGCTTCATTTGATTGGTCATGTTTCTTTCTTTTGGGCCATGGTACTTTAATGGTTCTTCAAGAATTTTGAGTTGGAGAAAAGGCATATTGGTTACTGGTAATTACATAAAACCAGTTGTTTAGTTTCAAGTTTCTGAAAATCAGGTTTATACTTTATTTAATCAAAAATCAGGTTTTAATTTCACAATTAATATTAATAATAATATTTTAAATTAAATTAATCTATATATCCACCATACNTTAAATTAATCTATATAGCCACCATACCACCTACCCCACCAAATTTCAATCCCATTTTCCAAACCCTAATCATTTTTCTCCTCCCTCTCTCTCTCTTCCGCCCGTCCCTCCCTCTCTCCATCTTCCGTCTTTTCTCCTCCCTCTCCCCCTCCTCCTCCTCTCCCCTATGATTGGCAGCGAACGGCAGCATCGCGACGACGCTGTGAATCAGAGCAACATCGCGACGCAACTGGCAGTATCGCGATGACACTGGCAGTAGCGTCGCGATCGAGCCGTTGCAGGTGGATGTGGCTCGACGGTGGGTATCTGGTGAGCTGTTATTGGTGGATGTGGCTTGGCGGTGGGTTGTAATTGTGCTGACGGATTTGGGGATTTTTTTTAGGGATTTGAGGCGATGGTTTTGTTGGATTTGGTGGTGACTGAGATTTTTGTTGTGTGCTTGGCGGTGGGGTGGTCGTGACGGGATGAGATGAGATTTGGTGTGTCTGTGACCAATGATTTATTATTATGGCGGTGGTTATGGTGGTGTTGTGACGGGACAATGATGGTGCTGTGTAGGTGGTGGTGGTGGTTTGGGTGGTGGGTGTTGGTGGTGTTATTGTTGTGGGTGGTTGTAGAGGTGGAGGCGGCGGCGGCGGCGGCAGGCAGATGGGACGAAGAGACAAACTATTTGGTCGATCTGTGACCAAATATTGGTGGTGTACTGGGATTGGGGGACAGGTGATTGGGTGATTGTGACCAATTATGTGGTCCGTGACCTTAAAATTTGTTAATCTGTGACTCAAAATATAATTTGTGACCAACAAATTTGGAAAAATGTGATCTCTGTGACCAGTTATCGAATTTAAACGGCGACAGAAGAGTCATTGGTTTAGTCGTCGGAATTAAGCA